>CM021105.1:362316326-362436510 GCA_007115665.2 Sequoiadendron giganteum | reverse complement strand
CTCTCTCTCTCTCTACTCTCTCTCTCTCTCTCTCTCTCTCTCTCTCTCTCTCGTCTTACCCTCTCTCCTCTCCACCTCTCCCCCTCTCTCTCCCCTCTCCTCTCCAACTCTCCTCCTCTCTCTCCCACTCTCTCTCCCTCTTATTTCTATCCCTATCTTGCTTTCCCTATCTCCCTCTCTCCCTTTGTCCCCCTCTCTCTCACACTATCTATCTCTCTTTATCCCACACTCTCTCTCCCCTCTCCCTTCCCCCTCCTAACTCTCTCTCTCCCCCCTTCTTCCCCTCTTCCCCTCTCCCTTCCCCCTCATAATTCTCTCTCTCTCCCTTTCCCTCTAACTTTCCATCTCTCTCTATCTCTCCCTCTCTCCATCTTTGTCCCCTTCTTCCCCTCTCCCTTCCCCCTCCTAATTCTCTCTCTCCCCCTTCTTCCCCTCCCTTCTCACTCCTAATTCTCTCTCTCTCTCCCTTTCCCTCTCTCTCCCTCTCTTGTCCACCCTCCACCTCCTAATTACTCTTGGGTCTATGTGTGCAAAAATCAGATATCCATTTTGAATGACTTTAAAATGACCTGTTTTGGTTTTATATTAGCCGACCCAAATCAGATATCTGATTTGAATCGGATATCCATTTTTTTGTACTTTACAAATCAGATATCCAATTTGTTTTACTTTGGCTTGGGCATTGCTATGGAGCAATGTACTGACACCCAACCCAAAAAATAGTCAACTCAATATTTTCACATTTTTTGGCAAGTGCAAAACGCTACTTTTTCATATCACCACTTTTTGGCCCATCATGATCCTACACATGCCCACATGATTATGCTAGATTTGGGTGATGGCATAATGAAGATTAATTTGGCTGATTGAAAAGTGAAGTACAATTGTTGACGTCATCAACACACATTTTGGCAGTGAAGTCATTATGAGAAATTAAGGATTAAAGATGGAGTTTCAAATCATTTCTCACAATTTGCAAAGAAGGAGAACAAGAAGTTTTTCAAAGTGATAAAGAGTTTGAAGAAGCCAAGCACGATGATGGAATGTGTGTTGTTTGGCAGTGAATCTAGTGGCAGTATTTCACCGAAGTTGAAGGGAGTATAGTTGGATGAGTTTGATCATTGGAAGATGAAAGAAATGGAACTAGGGTTGAAGATAGATGGGTTGCAAACTATAAGTACTCTGGGTATGGATTTATGGGGAGAATTTCCTTGGTTTACAGATAAAGAATCTATCTTTTTCTTGTTGAGTTGATTCAAGGATAGCAGCGTTGTGTTGGACAAAACCTATCCGACCATGAAGGAAGCCACTGAAGCTATTACTGGTTTATGCAGTATTAGTGACCTCCTTGGGAAGAAAACGGTAAAATACAAAGATTTGGAGGAACTTGCTGGTATCGAAAAAGACCCCCGAGCTCTATTGATAAACACCATTATTGACCCTACAGTAAGGTATGTTGCTTACGACATCACTTAAAAAATCTATTTTAGAAATTGTGAAGGTTCTACTTTGGCTATTGATGTATATCTTGCACACATGATGGTGAAGGAAAACAAGCAGTTTGATTTGTGTAGCCTAGTAATGGAAAATCTGATTGAGAATGTCAAAATGTCTTTGGTTGAGAGTTATCCTTTTTAGTTTGGTTCTTTTCTGAGATGAATAATATTGAAAAAAGTTTTTCTTTCTTCAAAGACATAGATGGAAAACATAGAATAAGAGTTGGTGAGTTGCAAGTAGATTTTTTGAGTGTTCAGAGACAGAGGGAAGATGTGGTTAGAACTTTTTGGTTAGTCAAATAAATTGTTGAAGTCTGGTTGGATCATCTCTCTGGGATACTCTTTGATGCATAAAATTTTGAACGATAGTGCCTGTCTCAGGACTGGTCATCCTCATTTATGCTATTGACTCTATTGGATAGTATGAGTACCAGATAGGATTCTATAGTGCTAGCTTGGTAGAGGATTCTTCCAACTGTGAGAGAAAGGTACAAGAAGATTTTTCATATGAAAAGTGTTATCTTTACTTAGGTTTTTGAATGTTCAAATTTTGGCCCTTTGCCTTTGATGGAAAAAAGGGGGAGAAAAATGAAAACAAAAACAAAAACAAAAAGAAGAATTGAATTGCTAAACAAAGGGTGATTTTTGGAGTTTTGGAGTTTTAGATTTTTAGAGCCTTGGAGTTGGAGTTTTTGTATTTTTATGTTTTTGTTGTTTTTCCATCAATGCCAAAGGGGGGGATTGTTGAGAAGTTGTTGATATAACATTGTTGTCATTGATTTCAAAACCTTGGATCAGCAATGTTGTGCTTTGTATGTTGTATAGACTTTATCCATCCTATCATATGGTATGATGTTGTGTTGTGTGGAGATTATCCTTGATCCGAATATGGTTGTATTTCTTCTTGGGACATCTGTGGAAGCCAGTGAATGCAGAATATTGAAGGCTAATCTTTTGCTACAGGTTGATGTATCGAAAGCTTATTCCGGGTATCCTTGATATTCGAACATTCATGTAACTTGCCACAAGTTTTGGTATGTTTGATTACATTTCTCCGGTTGGTACTAAAATTGATGTTGATCGAGATTTGGTCTTGGTTGTGGTATTCCCATTGAATTCAGAATATATCTCAAGTAATTCCAGGTTAGCTATCTTTTGGTAATAATGATATATCTTATGTTTGACCTATTATTGGTCCCTTGGTAACATGGTAAGAAGATCCTTATGTGCGACCTATCTTTTGGGTCTAATGATAGCATGTCAAGCCTTATTGAATATTTCAAGGTTTTTTTCTTATGCCGAAAAGTTTTGTGGTGATCTAAATTCAAATGGTGTTTGGCCGACTTAGAGGACTATGAAGATATTATGTGGCCGACTTAATTTTTTTCTATGGGTATACATGCATATATATAGAGAACATCTTTTTGGTTGAAGATAAAGAAGGACACAAGTGAAATGTGCGAACAGTAATAAGGGTGTGAAGGATTAAGCGACAAGGATCAGAGAAGGAAGTGACGACAAGTGTCAAGAGGAAGCAATATGTATTGCAGTGGATGTGCAAGGAAGGTGTGCAAAAGATTCTTAACTAGATCTGTTGCAGACAGATATTGTGCTCTTAACCGAAACTGAATTCCTACATATGTAGATGCAACTTCATCAGTTCTCTTTTGTTAGTGAGACTATTTTGTAATTTTTTGTTTTGTATTGGGAAATGATCTCACCGGTAGTGAGCCCTTATAAAAATCACCTTAACCAGTGTCACCTTAATCAGTGTTTCATAATTGAGAATTAGCATTCTCCGTGGTTTTTCCCATCTTGGGTTTCCATGTAATTTTTGGTGTTCATGGTGTTGTTTGGTGCTTGCATGTTCATGTTTGTTTTAATTAATATATGAACGATTTATAATTGCTCTCGATTAAGTAAAGAAAGAAAATTGTTTTGGGATAACTAACTCATCCCCCCTCTCAGTTATCCAGACTATCCAACTTTTACCCATATCTATTCTTGCAAACCTTGGTGAAGAGACTGGATGTAGTGTCTAGAAACCTTTTTTCATAATTGTAAACCACAAAAATGGCATTATTGGCTCTCTCCTCATTTTCCCGTGGTTCCTACCTTGAACCAATGGTTACATTTGCAATCACCCATTTTTGTTTGGAAGCATAGATTTCACACCATCTGATCAATATTTTTAGAACCAAGATTGGATCACTTTTCTTGGTGTATTATTTTAGAAGGCCTTCCAATTGGCTTTGGGTTAACCCATTTAGGATTTCCTAACTCTCAATGTCCCTTTTGTGGGCAACAAGAATCTCTCTAACACCTCTTCTAGTTTTTTTCTAGAGCTTAAAATGTTTGGACCTCGCTATACGAATTTTTCAATCCTTTCAAACCAAAACCGTTTTCATGGCATACAATTATTTTAGGGGGTTGGTCTTGCATCCCTCATAAATTCACTCAAATTTGACATTCTCTCAGAGTGGATATTATGTTAAACATATAGAAAGATAGAAATTTGACTATTTTTGCTAATTATTTTGTGGATCATCATGTCTTTCTTTATACTAAAGTTGTGATTTGTTGTATTTTTTACTATCAATCCAAGTGAAATCTAATAAATTTTCCCTTGATGTGGCTCACCCATTTTTGTTTGGAAACAAAAAATTTACATCATCTAATCAAATAGTTTTAGAGCCAAAATTGGTGTATTCTTTTCGAAGGCCTTCCCATAGGCTCTAGGTTATCTCATTTGGGATTCCCTAACTATTGATGTGCCTTTTGTGGGCAACAAGAGTCTCTCAAACACCTTTTCTAGTTTTATCTCAAAGCTTAAAATTTTTGGACCTCGATACATCAATTTTTCAAGCCTTTTAAACCAAAAAAAAATTCATAGCATATGGTTCTTTTAGGGAGTTGGTCATGCATCCCTCATAGATTCACTCAAATTTGACATGCTCTTAGGATGGATATTATGTTCAACATATAGAAAGATAGAAATTTGACTATTTTTGCTAATTATTTTTTGGATCATCATGTCTTGCTTTATACTAAAGTTATGATTTGTTGTAATTTTTTACTACAGATTGATGTGGCTCACCCATTTTTCTTGTCCAAACATGTAGATTTCACACCATCCAATCAATAGTTTTAGAACCAAAATTGGCTCACTTTTCTTGGTGTATTCTTTTTGAAGGCCTTTCCATTGGCTCTTGGTTATCCCATTTGGGATTCCCTAACTCTCAATGTCCCTTTTGTGGGCAACAAGAATCTCTCAAACACCTCTTCTAGGTTTTTCATAGAGATTAAAATGTTTGGACCTCGATACATGACTTTTTCAAGCCTTTCAAACCAAAACCTTTTTCATGACATATGGTTCTTTTAGGGGGTTGGTCTTGCAACCCTCACAAATTCACTCAAATTTGACATGCTCTTAGGGTGGATATTATGTTCAACATATAGAAAGATAGAAATTTGATTTTTTTTGCTAATTGTTTTGTGGATTATAATATTTTCTTTATACTAAATTTGTGATTTGTTGTAATTTTTTACTATAGATCTAAGTGAAAGCTAATAAAGTTGCACTTGATGTGGCTCACTTACACGTGCTTCTTGACCATGGGGCAGTACCCTTACACTATTGCTAGAGTTCCTTTGTTCTTGGCTTCCTCCCAGAGTCAATCCCCTTCTCATGAGTGTCATCATGGATGTAGCCTCTCAAATAGAGGTAATAGGAGAAACACTCATAGGCTTCTCCCTTGATTATGAGAAGAGATTGTGGTCAATGGGATTGGTCACAACCTACTTTTCGATGCTCTGCCTCTTCACTACCTATAGGAGGAACTTCTTGGTGGCGAGTGGGAAGCGCTACTATTTGGTTTGATTCTAGTAAATTCCCTTAATTAATAGGCTTGCTAAAAATTTTTGTAGATAGATGGGACACGCTTGTGGACACTCTAAACCCCATTTATGTATAAGGTAAACTAAATGACTAGGATCCTCCTCCTACACTCACTACTACTACTCTCACCACTTAATATCTGTGTTTATGTTCTTATGCTTAAGATTGTTACTCCATATAAACTTTAATTATATGAATATTTCTATCCACTTTTTAAAAATATGTATAAAATTATTTTATAAATGATAATATAGACACTTAATTTTATTTTATTTTTTAAAAAATATTATTAAATATCACTTGTAGGGAAAAATGATTCTAATCATTCTATTAGATGTCCAATTCACCGACATGACTAGCAGCCAATACTTCTTCCTTTTCAAAGTCTCCAGCGACGCAATTTCCTTGATATTATTATTTTATTGAACGTAATTTCCTGGCTGCTTCTCTGTTGTTTCAATGAGTCTAACAAACAACTTTAACTGCATACACGATGCCCACAGGCGGATCCCACGTAAATACCCAACTTTTCTTGGACGTCGTTTCGTGATCGACACTAGACTCCAGACGTCAGATGCGATAGTTTCAGTGTTACCAATTTATTTCAATGAGTCTAAGAAGCAAACAACATTCAATAAAGTATTTGCAGGTCTATGAAGCAGCCTCACACTTTGCTTCATCTGGAAATCTCTCCGTCGTTTGGCAAGTAATCTTTAACTTCAGATATTTGTAAAGAAATGGACAGAAAGTTATACAAAGCAGTTACATCAGGCAACGTGGAGGCCCTTACAACTTTGCTAGATAAGGGACTCAACGTTCTTCAAGCGGTTACACCCACAGGCAATACAGCACTTCATTTGGCAGCATATCATGGCCATGTACAAGCTGTGCAAATGTTGCTTCAGGTGATGAATCGAGACATCGAGGCCCGTAATGAGTTTCTTACTACCAAAAATGAGGACGGTAACACCGCCTTCCATGAAGCAGCCATCGGAGGACATTCTAAGGTCGTGGAATTATTATTGAAGCATCACAGTAATCTGGTAGATATCATCAATCACGCCGGGGAGACTGCGCTGTTCAAAGCTATAGAGGAAGGTCATAAGAAAATCGTCAAGAAACTTTTGCCTCTCACATCTTCCCTCTACGAGAGGACATCTGATGGCCAAACCCTTCTTCAGTGCGCGGTCGACAACACACAAAAAGGTATCCTCAAAACATCTCCTCTTTAAAAAAAAAAAAAAAAATCTTCCAAACATTAACTCTTTATAATTAATATCTTTCAAGTTGTGTAGGTATGCTTAAAATACTTATAGCTGCTAATCCAGAGCTCCTTCGACAAGCTGACAATTTAGGCAGAACACCATTGCATAACGCTGCCTATCTTCATGGAATATCGCATATTGCGAAGATTATTTTAGAAAAAGATAGCTCTCTGTGTTATAAAACGGACAACAATCAACAAACAACACTTCATATAGCAGTGAAAGAAGGGAACTTGGATTTAGTTAGGGAGATATTAAATTATGGCGAAGATTGCATAGAAATTGTGGATAATGATGGGAGAACTCCTTTGCACTTGGCTGTTGAAAATGCAGTGCAGACGTTTCAACAGAATTTCGAGGCAGATAAAAAATTTGGTATTGTTGGTAATATCAAAGAGGCTGATTAACAAACCTGACAAGCTTGGCAAAACAGCATTAGACATAGCGATGGACAACATGAACAACGACGAACGTCTTTTCTATGGGGTAAGTGATTCATTTAATTTTTTTAAAGTTGTTTATCAACCATTGTAGCTATTGATATTAATTGTCTATTTTGTATCTTGAAAATATTACATGAATATTTAAATAAAAATGATGTTATTAATTGTATTACTATTTTTCAAAATTATAAACATTAATTTTTAAATTATAAATTTTTAAATATATTTAAAATTGTGTTTATCTACATGTATATACATTTATATGTTTGTATATATGTATATATACATATATTTGTATGCATGTTTAATATATTTGTATATTTATTTATATATAATTTATAGATTTTCTATTATAACAAAATTCATAGATATTACATATGAAACTTCTAAATCTAGAATCTTCGTTCTTCTATAGTGACGGTTAATTCATGACATCTATTTTCAAAAGTGTAGTAGTTAGTTCATCATCATTTGGAACAACAATCTATTGAAATTTCTAGGTAATTTAGAGTAGAGTAAAACCTTAATGAATTGTGTCTTTACAAGGAATCACTATGTGTTAACCAAATAAAATAATTGTTTATCTCATTTCTCTATGTAGGACCAACTTTATAAATAAAGACATTCATGTTAACATATATAATACTCATAAGAAACACACTTTGACCAAACTACAAATCACACTCATACTTTAGACAAAAATACAACAAAATGAAGAAAATTATTTTTTAGTGATATAAAATTGCCTTCAACCATAAGATTGTCCTACACTAATATTTGTTGTCTTTCTCAACATATGTTTGTCAAAATTAAGCCCACATGTATATTATTGTTTGTATTATGAATTTTGTGGACTATTTGAACATTGAATATATTTCTAAGTGTGAAATGAAATCTATAATTGATGTCAACATGTATATGGGTTTTTTAAATGCACATAAGGATTTGAGGTGTTAGAAACTAGTCAAAGTTGTATTTACATCTTATTTTGAAGTCTTTTAGATTGTTGAAATAAACATAGAACTTGTTAGGGATTGAATCGAAGATAAAAATAGATGGGGGATGTATTCACCTATTCTCTCTAGGTCATTGAATAATGTCCTAAGAACCCTAATTAGATTGACTATCAACCTCACAAGGTGAGTCAATTCTGAATTAGGAGGACCTAGGAAGGGGGTTCTTTCAGCTTTTAGGGGTTCACCACCAAGCAAAAGCTTGGAAAATACAATTTAACATTCAACTCACAAAACCTAGTTATGCAAGCTAAACGAGGGATGCAAATGATGAAATTATGCAACAAGAAGATAGGATGTGTGTACCTGGGAAGTCTGGAGATTTGATGAGGATTCTAGATTTATGCAAAGAAACTATCAAAATATGCTAGGGAGGACAAAGATG
The DNA here is from genome assembly GCA_007115665.2 of Sequoiadendron giganteum. NCBI lineage: Eukaryota > Viridiplantae > Streptophyta > Pinopsida > Cupressales > Cupressaceae > Sequoiadendron > Sequoiadendron giganteum. The sequence goes on along the minus strand of CM021105.1, from coordinate 362,428,010 downwards.
CCCTTACTATTATCTTAGTCTTATTATTGTTTTTTGGGGTAGATGTGGAATCTTCAGATCTCAAAATAGAATCTCAAAGAATCTCTGAAAAACACCCCTCGAAGGACTAAGACGCCCTAGGTGGCGTATTAGTCCCATTTTGGATTTCTAAAAACTTTGAATGTGATCCTGAGCTACAAAGTCTATACTTGCTTCCTCTCAGATCTTAGGTTCTGAAGCTTTCGTATTTGACCTATAGGTGACAACTTTTCAATCTTGCACTCCAAATTATCTTCAAGTCTTAAACCTAAATCTATAATTACAAGCATGCAAAAAGGGAAAAACTTGTTGATTGTTAGTAAATGAGGGTTTGCCTTGGTCAAACCCTTTGTTGGTAATTAAACCTTGAAATGAAATGAAATAAAGGAGGGAAATGATGAATGAACAACATGCAATGTTACAAATCACCAAACCCTTGTTGTAAATTTTGCAACCTTGTGTGAAATGGCTACCTTGAATGTAGATCTTGAATCAATGGAATGCTTTGATAGATCTTTCTTGAGTTGCTTGCTTGAATCAAAACCCTCCATCACAAATGTTAGCACAAAAACACACATGATGCAAGAGTCTCCTTTGATATGATGCTTGAATCTTGATGATGGCTCCAAATGCTTGATTAATTGCTCTTGAATGCATAAATTTTCCTTAGGAATGAATACTTGAATGTTTGTTATGAAAATGAGTGGAAGAACCTTGTATTTATACTTATATATGCTTAATATCCTGAAATTACATCACACCAAGACGGCATAGGAAAAAATTAATGAAAGGATCCTAAATCCCACTAGAATATAAAAGAATTGAGTATTCCAACATTAATTACTATAATCATCTAACTAGTAAATGTCTCCAAGTGGATTATTATCCCTAGTCACAAGCACCCTCATTCATGCAAGTTCTTATTTAAATGTATAACTCTACATTGCATGTCTATATATTATATGATGATGTTGTAGGATCTAGGATCAAATAGGTATGAAAAATAATAGTTAATTATATTTTCAAGTGATAAAAATGTACACACAAAAATCTATTATATCTAGGTTGAATTTATAATGTCCAATAAATTCTTGTAAAGTCATATATTTTCAACCACTATGATAGCTAAAAATACCCATAAAAAAAAATACTTTAAAAACTATTCAAACCCATTCAAAAATTTGTCTAACACTTAACTTTACTACATATTAAACTTATACAACATCTAACAAAGCCTCCTTGATATAAATGGGAAACAAAAATTAGCATAAAACAAGATAAACCTTCAAATCATGTAAACCTAACAAACCCCCTTGATCCAAAGGAAAAAAAAATACATGATTTGGAGAATCCATCAATTTGGCACATCTTGTTGCTTTGTAAAATTAGTCTCCCATATCTTAATACTAATCATTTTGTGGCATCACCTATATGCATCCTCCTAATGTGTGGCCCTCTTCTTCACATTCATGTATGAGCAATATTTGTCTTTCCTATACATCTAGTGTCATATGTCACTATCTCTTATATTCTAAAGATCCATTACCTTCTTGACACTAACTAGCCTGATCATGTTAAAATTCGTCATTTATAAACATGCCTTTGACCATCTATACCACATGTAGTATGAACAAGATTCATCATTACCTTACTATATCACCATTATCTCAATGATTCCTATATGCCTACAAACCTTAATTCCATCCTCAACTAGTTACTAATTACTTAGCCACACATTCACTTAGTCCACTTTACATCTACTTCTCTGGTATAGTTAACACTTGTCAAATGAATAAAATCACTTGTTGAATAATCATTAAGATCTAATTTCTTTGTATCAATAAAAAAATGGAAAACATAACTCTAACAAAACATTTCTCCTCATATATTCTCGTGAAAGAGAAACCAAAATTAAACACAATATTAACTCTTTATAATTAATATCTTTCAAGTTGTGTAGGTGTGCTTAAAATACTTATAGCTGCTAATCCAAAGCTCCTTCGACAAGCTGACAATTTAGGCAGAACACCATTGCATAACGCTGCCTATCTTCATGGAATATCGCATATTGTGAAGATTATTTGAGAAAAAGATAGCTCTCTGTGTTATAAAACGGACAACAAACAACAAACAACACTTCATATAGCAGTGAAAGAAGGGAACTTGGATTTAGTTAGGGAGATATTAAATTATGGCGAAGATTGCATAGAAATTGTGGATAATGATGGGAGAACTCCTTTGCACTTGGCTGTTGAAAATGCAGTGCAGACGTTTCAACAGAATTTCGAGGCAGATAAAAAATTTGGTATTGTTGGTAATATCAAAGAGGTTGATTAACAAACCTGACAAGCTTGGCAAAACAGCATTAGACATAGCGATGGACAACATGAACAACGACGAACGTCTTTTCTATGGGGTAAGTGATTCATTTAATTTTTTTAAAGTTGTTTATCAACCATTGTAGCTATTGATATTAATTGTCTATTTTGTATCTTGAAAATATTACATGAATATTTAAATAAAAATGATGTTATTAATTGTATTACTATTTTTCAAAATTATAAACATTAATTTTTAAATTATAAATTTTTAAATATATTTAAAATTGTGTTTATCTACATGTATATACATTTATATGTTTGTATATATGTATATATACATATATTTGTATGCATGTTTAATATATTTGTATATTTATTTATATATAATTTATAGATTTTCTATTATAACAAAATTCATAGATATTACATATGAAACTTCTAAATCTAGAATCTTCGTTCTTCTATAGTGACGGTTAATTCATGACATCTATTTTCAAAAGTGTAGTAGTTAGTTCATCATCATTTGGAACAACAATCTATTGAAATTTCTAGGTAATTTAGAGTAGAGTAAAACCTTAATGAATTGTGTCTTTACAAGGAATCACTATGTGTTAACCAAATAAAATAAATTGTTTATCTCATTTCTCTATGTAGGACCAACTTTATAAATAAAGACATTCATGTTAACATATATAATACTCATAAGAAACACACTTTGACCAAACTACAAATCACACTCATACTTTAGACAAAAATACAGCAAAATGAAGAAAATTATTTTTTAGTGATATAAAATTGCCTTCAACCATAAGATTGTCCTACACTAATATTTGTTGTCTTTCTCAACATATGTTTGTCAAAATTAAGCCCACATGTATATTATTGTTTGTATTATGAATTTTGTGGACTATTTGAACATTGAATATATTTCTAAGTGTGAAATGAAATCTATAATTGATGTCAACATGTATATGGGTTTTTTAAATGCACATAAGGATTTGAGGTGTTAGAAACTAGTCAAAGTTGTATTTACATCTTATTTTGAAGTCTTTTAGATTGTTGAAATAAACATAGAACTTGTTAGGGATTGAACCGAAGATAAAAATAGGTGGGGGATGTATTCACCTATTCTCTCTAGGTCATCCAATAATGTCCTAACCCTAATTGGATTGACTATCAACCTCACAAGGTGAGTCAATTCTCAATTAGGAGGACCTACGAAGGGGGTTCTTTCAGCTTTTAGGGGTTCACCACCAAGCAAAAGCTTGGAAAATACAATTTAACATTCAACTCACAAAACCTAGTTATGCAAGCTAAATGAGGGATGCAAATGATGAAATTATGCAACAACAAGATAGGATGTGTGTACCTGGGAAGTCTGGAGATGTGATGAGGATTCTAGATTTATGCAAAGAAACTATCAAAATATGCTAGGGAGGACAAAGATGCCCTTACTATTATCTTAGTCTTATTATTGTTTTTTGAGGTAGATGTGGAATCTTCAGATCTCGAAATAGAATCTCAAAGAATCTCTGAAAAACACCCCTTGAAGGACTAAGATGCCCTAGGTGGCGTATTAGTCCCATTTTGGATTTCTAAAAACTCTGAATGTGATCCTGAGCTCCAAAGTCTATACTTGTTTCCTCTCAGATCTTAGGTTCTAAAACTTTTGTATTTGACCTATAGGTGACAACTTTGCAATCTTGCACTCCAAATTATCTTCAAGTCTTAAACCTAAATCTATAATTACAAGCATGCAAAAGGGGAAAAACTTGTTGATTGTTAGTAAATGAGGGTTTGCCTTGGTCAAACCCTTTGTTGGTAATTAAACCTTGAAATGAAATGAAATAAAGGAGGGAAATGATGAATGAACAACATGCAATGTTACAAATCACCAAACCCTTGTTGTAAATTTTGCAACCTTGTGTGAAATGGCTACCTTGAATGTAGATCTTGAATCAATGGAATGCTTTGATAGATCTTGCTTGAGTTGCTTTCTTGAATCAAAACCCTACATCACAAATGTTAGCACAAAAACACACATGATGCAAGAGTCTCCTTTGATATGATGCTTGAATCTTGATGATGGCTCCAAATGCTTGATTAATTGCTCTTGAATGCATAAATTTGCCTTAGGAATGAATACTTGAATGTTTTTTATGAAAATGAGTGGAAGAACCTTGTATTTATACTTATATATGCTTAATATCCTGAAATTACATCACACCAAGATGACATAGGAAAAAATTAATGAAAGGATCCTAAATCCCACTAGAATATAAAAGAATTGAGTATTCCAACATTAATTACTATAATCATCTAACTAGTAAATGTCTCCAAGTGGATTATTATCCCTAGTCACAAGCACCCTCATTCATGCAAGTTCTTATTTAAATGTATAACTCTACATTGCATGTCTATATATTATATGATGATGTTGTAGGATCTAGGATCAAATAGGTATGAAAAATAATAGTTAATTATATTTTCAAGTGATAAAAATGTACACACAAAAATCTATTATATCTAGGTTGAATTTATAATGTCAAATAAATTCTCATAAAGTCATATATTTTCAACCACTATGATAGCTAAAAATACCCATAAAAAAAATACTTTAAAAACTATTCAAACCCATTCAAAAATTTGTCTAACACTTAACTTTACTACATATTAAACTTATACAACATCTAACAAAGCCTCCTTGATATAAATGGGAAACAAAAATTAGCATAAAACAAGATAAACCTTCAAATCATGTAAACCTAACAAACCCCCTTGATCCAAAGGAAAAAAAAATACATGATTTGGAGAATCCATCAATTTGGCACATCTTGTTGCTTTGTAAAATTAGTCTCCCATATCTTAATACTAATCATTTTGTGGCATCACCTATATGCATCCTCCTAATGTGTGGCCCTTTTCTTCACATTCATGTATGAGCAATATTTGTCATTCCTATACATCTAGTGTCATATGTCACTATCTCTTATATTCTAAAGATCCATTACCTTCTTGACACTAACTAGCCCGATCATGTTAAAATTCGTCATTTATAAACATGCCTTTGACCATCTATACCACATGTAGTATGAACAAGATTCATCATTACCTTACTATATGACCATTATCTCAATGATTCCTTATGCGGCCTACAAACCTCAATTCCATCCTCAACTAGTTACTAATTACTTAGCCACACATTCACTTAGTCCACTTTACATCTACTTCTCTAGTATAGTTAACACTTGTCAAATGAATAAAATCACTTGTTGAATAATCATTAAGATCTAATTTCTTTGTATCAATAAAAAAATGGAAAACATAACTCTAACAAAACATTTCTCCTCATATATTCTCGTGAAAGAGAAACCAAAATTAAACACAATATTAAATAATAGAAACACCAAATTACAGCTGAAAATGCAACAATAGTACTCCTATAAAAAATACTACTCAATAATTTTACCAATTTTTTGAACAAATAATTAATCTTAGAAAGAATGATCCTCTAACCTCTTGAGGGATACTCCAACTTCCAATTTAACCCCTAAACTTTAATAATCAAATATAACATGACACTTTACTAACAAATATTGTAATCATACCAAAAAAAAATTAATTTAAACTATTAATTTAGTTTTAACCTTTTCACTCTAAAACATATCCTCTCTGTCTTCATAAAATAAAATATTAATTTGTAAAAGATATGTAACTAACAAAAGAAATCCTCTTACCTCTAACTCCCACTAAGAATTTTTTACCAATTAATCCAACTATTGCTTGTATTTATTAGATTTTTGGAGCTTGTTTCAAACTTTTTCACTTAAAATGTGTAGATTAAAAGGTTGCTAGAAATAAATGGTGCAAGGAGAACTCTAAAGAAGATGGAGGCAACAAAAGAGCTCCCATTAACAACTGAAAAATCAACATGGAAAGTCCAAATTATTTCAGTAAATGCAGTGCTCATCGCAAGCGTAGCGTTTGCAGCAGCTTTCACTCTCCCAGAGCATAACCCCAACTATACTGTTTCCTATCAAATTACAGTGATATGCAGTGCATTAGCATTCTGCAGTTCAATTTCATCAGCAGTTCTGCTCATGTATGCACTTTATGGAAAACAAGAAGACCCCCTTCTTCTCAACCCCTCTCTCACTGGATTATGGATAGCTTTGATATCTCTATTGCTCGTATTCGGGGTGGGAATTTACGAGGTGATGGCACCACAATTTGAAGCTGTGGCAGTGACAGTGTTGGTTATGGTGAGCATTGTTCCAATATGCATAAGGATAATGATTTTCCGTTCTAAGAGATACATCTTCAGAGAAGATGAGTATCACCTCTGGACACTCTTAATAATTATTTCCATGGAATTCGTATTTATAATTAAATTTGGAGTCGGTACTTGGGAGGTATACGCTGTGATCGTGGGTTTGATGGTGGTGTGGATTAGAGTGTCTATAGGCTCGACAAATATATTTCATTCTAAACGACACATTTCCAGAAATAATGGGCATTACATCTGGTTTTTTGTTGTTGGTTTGATCATGAATACTTTCTATCTTACTATTTTAGTATTAAACTGGCTTTAAATAACCATCTATTTGTCATCTATTTATCTGTAAGGCATTCGGTTAAGATATGAGAACATTTTTCAGTTTTTGAGTAATTTTAAGATGTGTATTTTTTAAGTATATTTTATTTGAAAGAAAATATACATATCATACATTATGTTTTGTTCATTCAAAAGAGATCACTTAAAAAATAATAAATTTGATTTATTTAATAACAATTTATAATTATATACATGAAATTATATAAGTTCATGAATATCATTTTTATTGTATTCATTAAGATTGTAACAAAGGGATTAAAAAATATAGATAAGGTTTAAAGAAAATGAAAATACAAACTTCAAATATCAATCACACTCATCTTTGATAGAGTAAAAAGATAAATTACAAAAACATTAAAATTGAAAATAGAACACAATATCTCTTGACAAATAGATGTGCTCTACAAATGATAGAATATTTGTTGTTCACTTGGATAGCATATATTTGTTCCAAATTGGAATGATCAAAGGATGAATTTGATTTTAATTTTTAATCTTTTTTATAGATAAATAAATTGTTAGGATTTGGTCTTGGATTATGTGTTTACCCATTAATGATGGAATGGATATGGAGAGGTGGTATTTATTATCCATTTACATGGAATTGATTGACTAATTATCTCATTTAATTGAGTATTTATCTATTGAATTGAATGAATTAAGTGATTTGATTAATGACTTAAATAATTTAATTGATAAGTTAGCTAATCTAATTGAATTAGTTGAATAAATTGATTGATCATTTAACTATATTGATTGATTAATCAATTATCCTATTTTTTATTAAATTATTTGTAAATAATAAATTTATTTTAGATTAGCCAAATAATGAAGATTATTTAACCAATATGATTTTGATAAAGTGGATTAATTAATGTAAGATAAATTATTTTAATAAGTGGATGAGTAACGATGTTGTTAGGTGTTGAGATGAATTTAGTGGTATAAAAAAGGGCATATATACAATATTCTAGTGTTTACAGAGATGTTTCATAGTTACACTATTTTTCACTAATTAAATTTATTTACATGAAATTTATGGTGTAATAACATGGTAAAATAGTTCTTTAAATTATAGTATTTAAGCCATTATGTTTCTTACATTGTGGTATTTTATAGATGTAAATCAATGATACTAAGTCAATCAGTAGAAATTTTTCATACAAAACAAACTACACCAAGAAATTATACATTAATATGTAGTATATAAATATCATAACTTTAATCCTTAGGATAATTTTAATGAAAGGAAATAGTAATAAGGATGAGGAATTTTTAAACATTGGTCCTCTTTGCATTTCCTCAAAAATGCTACCTACTCATTTTGAAGAAAAATCTGCATGCATCAACTTTAAGATTTGAGTAATATTGAAAAGAGAAGTTTATTGATATACTTATACCATCAAGTAATTTTACTCTTGAGATAGTTGTAAAGGTTAACCAATGTTGATCCCTATATACTCTATCAATTATTACTTTCTCTTAAGGAAGGCCTTGAGGTACTTGTAAATTATTACATTCCATACGATATTTAGAGATTTTTTAATATGATAAACTCTAATAACTATAGTTTCTCTTCTCCCGATACCTTTCCTAATTGTGACAAAGGTATCTTGGTGTTAGAAGACCCAATTATTGAGTGTCATGATAATATTGTTTGTCCCTCTTCAAATGCTATATTTTTCTCAACAAACACTAAGATGGATGGCATAGATGAAGATGTTAAGCTCACATTAGATCCCTCCTCACTAGAAGGTCATCTAGGTAACTCAGTTGAGGCTATGAACACAAAAATTGGATCTCCTTTAATTAGTGAGCCTTCTAAGTCACCTCCCATTATAGGACCTCCATTACCTCAAGGTGTTATCTTAAAATTTGTAAGGAAGCTTACTAGTAACAATGCTTCAAGGGCCACATAAGGGGACTCAAATGAAGGTAGATCGAAGGCCCTTCCCCACATGCTTTTGTCTTTAAATATTAAAAAAATTAGTATAAATGGCCTTCATTTGAATTCTTTGACCTTCTTTCAAACCCCTTTAACATATCATAAGCCATGTAGTTTTGGATGAAAGACTTTCATTTGAATGTATTCAATGACTTTCCTCTTATGACTCATTTTTGTGAAATGTCCTACAAGTGGAGACAGACCTATTCTTCCACCTACAATTAAATGTACTAACAAGTTGTCACTAGATACATCTATAAGGATTTTGCTTAAATTCTATATCATCAACAAAAACAAGTGAACACTAATTTATAAATAAAACATAAAACTTTTATTTATTGGATAGAATAATGCATATGTAGGGTCTTAGAGGCCACCATGACTACAACAAGTAAGTTTACACAATCATGATGAAATATGAACACTATTTTAAATTCGATAAATGAATTCAATAAGACCCATCATTAAATTGGGTTGGATAAGTCATAATTAGAAAGCCCGAGCATGAAGCAAAGAGCTAGAAAATTATGACAATACAAAAAATAGTGTCAACAGAATTATATTGATTTTCAATAGAACAAAAATAAAAGATGTGATGATATCAAACAATACATATCATTTAAATAATTGATAAACAAATAGAAACGTAAGAATACTTAAAAATTTATAATTGTTAAAGATAACAAGACAACTTTGGTCATAAGGATATGAAATTTAAGGAAGATTAGATATCACTTTGTTGGAGAAAATGTTTCTATTCAGTCTAGCATATGTCCAATTCACTGACATGACCCCTACTCTAGCTTGTGTAGGAAATAGAAGTCTCCAGTGACTCAATTTCCTTGGTATTATTCGATTGAAACAAACATCCCACTCACCGTGTAATGCCCCACCACGAAACCCTAAAGGAAGTTGCAACACAACGCGGAAGCATACAATTTTTTTTTTTAAAACACATTACTAACAAGGAAGATGCACAACATTTCACAACATCCTCTAAGGAAACGCGGAAAGATTACATCTATTACCATAACATACACATTACTTGCACATAAAGCATTTCAATTAAAATATTAACCATACATTTAATTGCACATACATACAAAGCATTAAAGATACTAACACTTAGAATATAATATAATAAGCTTCAGATTACATTACATTACAAGTAAAATTACAGTACTCATTCCCGAAATGAGGTAGATCAAACCTAACTATTATAATTACAAGATTCCTCCTCGAATACAAATGAGGGGTAATAAAAGCATGAGCTAAACAGAAATAAATATAAGCATAAAATAAACACTAGAACCACTATGAGCTCTCCACTAGAAAACCTCACCATCATGAACTGAAGATCAAGGGGGACCCAACGGCGTAGGGTGCACGTTCTTCCCAACCAAGTGGTACCTGAAGGCCCACCCGTCGTGCTAGGAGACAGTAACAAGGATAAATGGTCATCCTACTATCTCTAGACATAGGCTGGTCCACAAAACTAAACGAAATAATCTCAAGTACAACACTAACTCAAGGGTACAATGCTAGTAGATTTTAATAGTTAGACACACCAGTAACCCATACAAATGGCTAACCTAGGAGAAGTGCCATACAAGGTACATGAGTTACCCGTCAGATCTTTCCAAATCCTGGCCCCCATCGAGCTTCACTCTCCTACGGTCATCATATGATTCATCACCACTCTAAACTAAGGAGGAAACAAATAATCAAACAACTCTAGATTCAAAGAAGAAACAAACACCCCCATTTGTGGAAACTGGGTGACTCACTGAAAACAACAATCCTCACTACCATAGAGAACTACAAAAGACAAGACCATGAAATAACAACTCTCAAAGTTCACAAACCCCAATAGGAAGACTTCTAAACCTCATCTAATGCCTCTATTCAACTACCCCTAAATACCACATAAGAGATCTCAAGCACATCATAAAGGAACAATAGTTTAATGTTCACAGTATTCTAAATTAACACAAATTTGCATACAGTCAATAAAATAATTAATTACAAATCACACCTCTCAATTATCCCAATTCAACTAATTAACTAAAAGACTCTTTCAAATAGAGATAAACATCACACTATCTATTTCTCCAATTTCCTCAATTTTAGATAATAAAATGTATGTTCCTACAAAAAAACTATATCATTTAAATAGACACCTATTTCCACAATTTCATTTAATGCAATATCTATTTCCCCTCTAATAAATTAGATCATGCAATTAAATTATTCTATTAATGCATTAAGTGCATGCATTCATTCTATTAAAATAACATTACTAAAAATCAACTAATTTATTTAAGAAGTCTTTTTTTTTTACTCCCAAGAAGAAAATTCTACTTTTATCTAACAATTCAATTCTCTCCATTATTTAATAAAATATTTATTTTCCCCTATTAACAAAAATATCCCTTCCTTTTAATAGATTACATAATTTCAATAAAATATTCATTCTAAAATTTCAATAATACATAACAAACATGCACCCATTAAAAATAAAATTTAATTCAAATATGTATTTAAATATATGTATATATACACAAAATATATACATATATGTATTGAATATTCATCTAATAAATAATATACAAAATATATATTATATATATATACATAATAATAATATATATATATATATTTTATCAAATAAAATAGCATCCAAAGAAAAACGAAATACACTTAATGTACAGATGAATCTTTCCATAGTTCGTAGGTATATAAAATCAAGACCTAAACAAAAGTAGGGAGGAAGCGACTGGTATAGCCCAGCTGACCCTCCTCCATTTACCAGGCACGGCCAAGGGAGGATGGGGAGGCAGCGTTGGCTGCCTCCTCACCCACGCCTTCCCATAGGGGGGTAGTGGATGGGGAGGTAGCCAGGGCTCCCCCCCATTCCCCTTAATATAAATAAAATTTCAAATGATAAGCCCCAGCGGATTTTAGATTCGCTTCACAAGAAATATGTCATAAAATAATTCAGCTCCTTAAAATCAATTTCGCCGTATGGACGGCACTATGAGGACACTCAAATTTAAATTTAAATTTTATGAGAATAAATATAGTGTGTATATATATATATAAGATTGTGTTTGATATATATATATATATATATATATATATATATATATATATTTCACAAATTTAACACAAAAGTTAAATTGGGGAAAAGAATTTGAAAAAGACCATTTTCAGGCAAAAATTCAATTGGGTAAACAATTTCTTCAATTTTCCAAATTGCACACAGAATTTTTATTTCTAAAAGAAAATTTACAGACTCAATAATTTCTACCAAGAACAAAATTTAACAAAATTCTATAGACAAAATTAAAGAAATTCCCTAAAAACCTTAGAAGATTTCCAAAATCACGTTTTCTCTAAATTTACATAGAGGCTTTAAAAATAAAAATAAATTCCTAAATCTTATATTGTTTTTCCTCTGGGTTTTTCCATGAAAAATCTACAAATATAGAAGCTTTACAATTTTTCGAAAACAATTTAAAGCTTCTACAAAAAAAAAACACAATCTTCTTACACAGGCAATCTTTCAATTTATTTTTAACCAATTTAAACAAAACTTCTACAGAATTGAATTTTGTACAAACAATCTTTTGACACAACTAAATAAATAAATAAAACTTAAAAGAACCTATTTTCTTGAAGCTTGAAGAAATGAAGGTTGGAGCAGAGCCTCCCCTTCAGAGTTCAATTTCCAAAGCTTTTCCCAAAATCACCACTTCCAAAAAGATGTAATTATATAGAAGCCATCAAAATTCCTGAGAACCTCTTTTTTTAATTTTCAACCAAACAACCTCTGAAAAATATCCCTCTTTTCATTCCCATGAAGTAACCTCTTACCTCACTCTGTTATAGCAAATATTCTCTCCGAGAATAATTTCTCATCAAGATTGATTAATAAATTCTTCTCACACACATGTCAAATTAAAAATATCTTTTCAACAACCACAAATATTTCCTCTAAAACATTTACAAGTCATTTTTACCTTTTAATAATTTCAAATCACAATTTAATTTATAATTAATTTTAAATCAATTAATTCATTTGCTTAACAAATAATTTAATCAATTAATTTATTTACTTAATAAAATAAATACTAAATAAATTTAATTTAATTAATTAAATTAAATAAAATCTTCCAACAATATTATTTAAATTTGGTTAAATAAATACTAAAATCATTTAAAGCATTAATTTAACATTTATTTTCATAACATTAACCTTGCATAAATAAATAACAATAGACAAGGCAAACGAAGACACATCGAACATGGACTGACGACACACTGTGGCTAAGGTGTAGACCTGACATAGGTAACCTAGTTACTATCTCCCAATCAACATACCATTGGGTCGACACGCTCAAACCTGTGAAGCCAGGTGGAGTCGATGTCTTGTACCTGCAAACTTGTATCCAAGGCATCAATAACACATGTATATAAAATCATCATAAAACACACCGTGAAGAGGAAATCGTGGAATCGCAGGGCGCTTGCAAGCAAGTGATGCAATCCCATCCCATTCACCAATATAGTATTACCAAACTGACACTTCCATCATTAGTAAAACTCATGAGAAAAAAACCATGTTATAATAAACCAACATTATTCTTAATCAAAGCATGTCATGTATAACATCAAGGAAAGTACATCTCATCACACACATAGTCCATCTCGCTCTATAAGAAATGATAAAATAATAAGGTATCATAATCTAACATAAGATCAAAACAAAGGGGTGTTACACACCGACTTGACGAGTAGTTGAACTCATTCAATTAGTCTATTCAGATGTCCTCTCATAGACTTTTGTGTGTGGAGGAAAATTCAATCGTACACTTCTACTTTTCCATGGACGTAATTTCTTGGTGGACAGCGGTGTTTATCCCGTTATCACATGAGTGAAGCAAACAACTTTAGAAAAAGTATTTTCAGGTCTTATTTTTATACTAGGTCATCCCACCTAACTTACTAGGAGTGATCCCATTCAGTGATCTTACTTACTTTGGGTGACCCTACCTTGTCTCAAGCCACCCTAAGATTTTTCATTGATCTCATTCGATGACCTAACTTATTTTAGGTGATTCTACATTATCTCAAGCCACCCTAAGATCTTTCATTGATTCCATTCGATGACCTAACTTATTTTGGATGACCCTACCTTGTCTCAAGCCACCCTAAGATCTTCCATTGGGTGACCTAACTTATTTTGGGTGACCCTACCTTGTCTCAAGCCATCCTAAGATCTTCTAAGTGGATGTGACTAGAAAATGAGCAAACCTTAATAATGAACACTTCTCAAATCTTTTAGAAAAACTTTCTTGATGGAGATTTATCCTGGGGAGTTCCTTTCTTTGTTAGAACCTAATTTTTCATGGTAGCTTATGTGGTTTGGGTGTTTTTCATTTTTTGTGTTGAGAATCATGTCCATTTTTAAGATGGATAGCCTAGAGTGTATGGGGTGAGACTTCAAGTTCTATCCCTCTAGCATTGTATGTGTGTGATCTTTAGATCTAAATGTTAATCCCACATCCTTGTTGATGTGCATTTGTGTTGTAGTGTGTTCCATTTTGTGAAAAGTTTTGATTGGTAGAGACCTTTTATCTCCTATTTGACCTACCTCTTGAGGAGGTAATCCTTGTCTTTGATTATTGTTTAGTATTATCTTTAAGAAAAATCCCCCTTTTTATAAAATCTTCATAACTCCTAGCTAACTACATTGATTTTCAAGGTGAATTATTTATTTTTGTAAGAATATTTATTTTCCTTGTGAATTTATAGATATTACTAAAAATTTATACAAAATCTCGGTGAGTCCTAGTGAAAACAAGTGAAGTGTGATAAAGCCCTCATTTAAAAGAAAAAATCTTCCAATAGAAAATAATTATCAACTTGGGCTAAATATGAAATTAAATGTATCTAAATTATAGGTCCATCAATATTTGTATAGTTGGTCAATGTAGTCCCTTAAAGTATTCTTTTGATTTTTGTAATACTGAAGAAAGGGCCTAGAGAAGGAGCCACCAACAACGTCAAGGGACAATGCGCATTGTGGGTGCTAAAAGGGTAGCACCCTTCTCTGCCAAGTAAAACTCCACTTTTGAGATGGTTTTGGAGCATATGTGGACTAAACATTTTAAAAATATCACACCATAAAAATAAAAATAAAATATGAATGAATTTACACTTTATATTTCCCTATTGATCAAATAATTATAATTTCATTTTATGGGTTTAAAAGCACATGTCAAGAAAAATGTTTACTCAACCTAAAATTTATTTTGGTTGAATGATTATTAAATATTGATCAATGACACTTGAATTGACCAAAATCATGCAACCAAAAATAAATTATGGGCTAAGTAAACATTTTTCCCGACATGTGCTTATAAACCAAAGAAATGAAACCAAAATCATCTTATTATACTAGAAATAAATGTTGGGAAATGAATTCCCTATTCCTTCACACATTAAAACTAAAAAGTTTTTTGTTGGAAAAGGAGATTCTATGTTTGATGGGTAGATCACTAAAATCAACCTTTTCTAGGAACATGTGGGGAAATCTAGATCAATAAAGAAATGAGATTAACTTACAACCTAAAAGATGAATCAACCAACCCTAGATCTAGATTCTTTTTTTTGTGTTAGGTTGTTGGAGGTGGCAGGTTTGATGGATTAAAAACTTGATGCAATCATGCAAGTATCTAAATTATGAAAATGCAACATTTTGTTATGAATTACGACAAACTGGAAATAGACAAACAAAATTAGGATCCAAAAAGGTAGAAGGCAGACACATAAGAACTTGGAGTTTAAATTTGAGAAAAATCTAGGTGGTCTAGGGAACAAGGATTCCTTAGACTGATGACCTATTTCTTGAAACTAATTTCACAAGCTTGAGGTCCCTGGTCCATAACTTCTTCCTTCTCGGTTTGGTTTTCGAATCTTCATCTATTGTTGAGAAAAAATAGATTCTATGACTTGTCAGTTCTTGTAGGGTTTTGATGCATGAATGAGAAATTTTTCTTCAATCTTCCTCCAATTTACCTTAGATTTGTAACCTACACACATAAAAAGAGAGGAAGGTTTGTTCCATATAGGGAGTTGCCTCAATCAAACCCTATGTTGGTATTTCTACCCCCACAATGGAAAAATTGATGATAAAAGAGAGCTTATCCTTTTGAGGGATAGAAGCTAATTGATAAACAAGTAATGAATTGACAATTTTCTACAACTCATCACTCATATATGATCTCCTTGATTGACTAAAGTCACACTCATCACCTTCAAGGATCAATTTTTTCTTGACTTGATTTGATTTGAAGACCTACAAGTGTTAGTGCTCAAAAACGAAATGCATGCAAAACATGAACAAACTCACATAAAACTTGACATGATGCTTGAATGATAAAACATTGCAATAAATCTGAAAATTCTTCTCTTAAATGACTTTTGAAGTATAATAATTGCTAGTGAATTTCCTTATCTTCATCCATGATTAAAATTGTGAAAATATTGCATTTTTATATGCAATTAATCTAATTTCCTAAAACTTAAATCTTGATAGTCGACAATTGAAATTTGAATTTCAAATAATAAATTATCAACACTCACATATTAAAATTTGGAGCCAAAATAGGTAGTCTAGGGCGCCCTATGCCCTAGACTGGGTTCTTGTTTTTTAGGGATCCAAAGTGTGAGGTGAAAAATATTAAATGCCTACTTTGATTTCTCATGTTTGATTTTTCAATAAATGTTTTAAAGTGAGTCATTACATGCATAATTAGGAAATTAGGTGCATAATTAGATCTAAACACATAAGGGGAGCAAAACCTAGTGTGAAATTGTCAAGGGTGACAATTTATGATGCCACGTTTAGCCCCCACTTTAGTGAAATTATGAAATTACACTCAAATCACACTAAAGTAAGAATATGTCAAGAGGGGTTCAATTATCCAAATATTGAAGAGATTGGATGGCACTGAATCTAGGGGGAGCCTATAAGCCCCCAAGATTCAAGATCCTATGGCAAGACAACATAAGGAAAAGGAACATAAGTGTATGATGTGTAATCAACATGACAAACATGAAGCATACATGACGAAGACACACAACATAACATAAAGATAACAAAAATACCAACAACCACAATATAAACATAATGCAAACATGACGAAGACATAAAACACAAACACAAGGTTTAGTACTAAAATAATTCGTGTTGGAAAGGCAAGGGTGATCCCACAATACTGTTTTACAATTTTTGGCCAAACTGGACATTGAACAGAATTTTTTTAACTAAATCTTCACTTTTGGGCACCTATAGCGGCTAAACCGTAAGGAATTTGAAGATGATGCAAACTAGTGATTTGTGATATTTTGTCTATAGATTATAAATATTTTTTTTTCAAAAAAATTGGAATCAAATTGCACTTCTTTTTCCATCTCCTTTGAAAACTATTTTTTAACAGTAAACACCATTTTTAAAGAGTAATGTTACTGGCTAAAACATAACTTTTTTCTATGAAGGATAAAATTCTAATTTTTTCAAATTTAGATTTGTAACTATGATATCTAGTGCATGGAATTGGTTTCATAAAATTTCATTGAATATTTTTTTCTTAATTAAGTTTCAAAGTCAAACTAGTTACAATTTAGACAGGATTCACTAGCTAAAACATAACTTTTTTTGTATGTATCGAAATTCAATTTTTTTTGTTGGATTAGGGACATCAATATCTAGTGCACCAATATTTTTCAATTTTTTTTGAAAATCTACTATTTTTCCACATGCAGAATAGAGAGCTTGATTTTTGGTGAAAAATCTATGTTTAATCAAACTAAAAATATATATAATAAAACCAAAACATATTAAAATTATATTCGATGGATAGCTCGTTCCAAGGACTACCATCATCTAGTTGGGTTTGTGAAGTCTCCTCCATTTTCATCCCCAACCCAAGCTTCGAAGGAAAAAAATTTGTAGAAATTTGGTGCAAGATGGGGAGAAGGGGGTAAATGGGGGGTTCGCTCGAACCCCCCTTGACCTTTCGAGCAAAGGGGGGTTCGCTCAAAGGGGGGTTTGAGCAAACCCTCCTTTTTTCAAAATTTTCCTTTGTTTCCATTATGGAAAACATGCAAAATGTGTGTTCCATCATTGAATAGGGTTCTCTCGAAGGGGGGTTTGAGCGGACCCCTTTTGGGTTTGCTCGAACCCCCCCTTCATGTGAACCCCCCAAAACCCAATTTTTTCTTCATGGGGGTGTTTTTTGCAAATTTCCTTCCTCAACAGAATTGTAAACCAGTTTTGTGGGATTACCCGCAAAGAGACCTCACTCTTAAATTATTCTCAAATACCAAATTTCATATCTCAAATATGGTGTTAGTCTAGATAGTGCTCTCATAAGGACCCTAGCAAAGTGCATTATGCTAAATCACTCATGAGCTGCATAGATCCACTGGCTAGGAAGTTGTGTTATGCTAGGTGTCCATGCAATATGATGGGTTCCACAAGGATAGCAATTTGTGTTATGCTAGGTGACTTATGAAACACATGGCTCCACTGGTAAGCAAGTTGTGTTATTCTAGGTGGCCATGTTAAAAGGGGTGTTCAATTTCATGAATCGGTGAGTTGTGTTATGCCAAATCCCTGGACTATCAAGAAAATCACACCTTAAGGAGTGTATAAATTCTAACATCATGGGGGACCATTTAACATCATAGGGGATAAAAATCACCTCAAGGAGTGTATGAAAATCACCTTAGGGGGTGCATAAAAAGTTTAACAAAATTACCTTAGGGGGACCTGCCTAAAAGTTTAATAAAAATAACCTCAAGGGGTACATAAAATTTTAGAAAAAATCACCTTCAGGGGTGCATAAATTTTAACATCATGGGGGATGAAGATCAAAAATCCATGCCTCGGGGGGTGTTATAAATAACACCACCACAAAGGGGGCATGCCAAAATTGTAGAATAGTATGCTTTAAAAAAATGATTCAACACATGATAGGTCACACTTTAGGGCATATCATACATGATAGAACCATAATAGGGACACTAGCATAGATTAAGTAATCCACACATTAGAGTACATCTTATGCCATTACTGCTAAGGGGGACATTATGTGAGAAAAAATGCCATATCCTAGGGACCTCATTATATAATGTCACCACTAGAAAGAGATAGATGCCTAGTAATTCTTGTCTAGAATTCTAATATACGGGGGTAATATGCCCCCCTTAAAATTTTAGTGTAGTTGTTACACTAAAGGAGATAATAAATGGATCCCTTATATCAAAGAATGCACCTAATACAGAGCTTACTAACCTTCCCCACTAGAAGTATAGGGATAAAGGTGAGCTCGAATGAATGATGTCACATTGCTCCTTGTGTGATGAGATATGATTGCACAAAATTAAATTTGTGCCCCCACACATGGTAATGAGTGTCATGTGATACTACAACTACCACATAGCAAGGAGAAAAAGCTAAAGTTATTTAATCTATTTATCAAGTATCAAATCTATCATTGTAAGGATCTAAATCTTCCAATTTCTTCTTTAAAGTATGAAATTGATCAGTAGCATGCCCAAATAATCTATGACATGCACAAAAAGATGAATTCTTATTCATGTGTTGCACATATTGTCTTTCTTGCATAGGAGGTAATGTAATGAATCACAATTTTAAAAGTGTACATAAAGTGCATTCAGTCTCAAACAAGGGATGTGGAGAAGGTAATAAGCCTTTTCTAATAGGACCATGAAGTTTGTGTGGTCTGGAGGATGGAGTATTAAATAATATTTGTAGAGGCATAGGGTACCTTGATAACAAATTCCTTTTGTATCCTTAGATGGTATTTGTACCAAAATGGTGTGGATTTTGAATGTTCATTCTTTGTATCACAACCAAGTTCTTTACTCAGAATGTTAAATCATTGGCCATAGCAACGTTCCAAGATAATAGGTGTATTAGTGACTTTGTTTTCATAGGATGGGAGGTCGTTTATAGGTTCAGCATGATTTTTATTAGCAATATCTCTTATGTGTGATGGGAAAGATATAAATTGTAAATTACTTTCTTTATGAGAATTTTAACACATATCTAATGTTGTTATCATGGGTCTTGTTGGTTCATGAGGATTGTGAGTAAGAAATACCAGAAAAGGATAAAGGGAAATGTTGGTTTCAAGGTCAGGTATTATAGTATTTAGGAATTCATCCATGACCGCTTCCTCTTGCCTCGAGATGTTCTTAGTGGGAATATATTCTTTGGGAGGTGGAAGAACATGGGTGTCATTAGTTAATAGATTATCCTATCCAAACACATGGTTGGAAACATCAATCAAAGATTTCAATGAAGATAACATTTTACCAAAACATTCAACCATTATGACAATGTGTTATAATGAGATATATGCACTGAAATTCAAATTGTTACAACACAGTAAATAGAAAACTGGAAGCAAATCTAGACAAAATATTTTGAGAGAGTTCTATCAATCTAAGAAAGAATGACCTAGTCAAGGGCACAATGCATCCTAGACTAACAAGGTATTTTGAAAATTTTAAAATTTTGATGTGTTTTATTTTGTTTAAGTATTCTTTTATGTGGTTGTGCAAGTCTAACAGTAAATAATTTTTCAAAATTTAACAAATTTGTGATTTTGAAATGTAAAATGCAAGTATGCAAGAAATTTTCAAATTGTTTAATCAATAAATGTGATTCAAAATGTCATTTTCAGATTGCAAAATGCAGAAATTTACTGAAATCTAGAATATTTTAAAGCTTGATGTCTTAAATTTGCAACAATAACAATGCACTTTTTCACTTTTTTCACAAAATACATATGCCCAAATAAATTCTTTGAACACTTTTAGATTTTATTTCGGATCTAATATATCTTAATATAGAATTTTAAATACAATTTTGATATAGATATAACTTATAATGACTGAAATTAACCCTATTTAAACTTTGAGTGCAATATGCTATGCAACTTTTTTATTTTTCAAGGCTTTTTCATGAAATGATGAATTAAAAACAAACTATGATTAAACTTATATCTAGGATGATATTATTTATATTTTAGAAGGTATATATAGTACAAAATCAATCAGGTTCACCAAAATGTTTCATTGAAAAAGGAGATCCTAGGTCTAATGGGTAGATCACTAAAATCAACCTTTTTCCAAGAACATGTGGGGAATCTAGATCAACAAGGGTATGAGATTGACTTACAAACTAAAAGGTGAAGCAATCAACCCTAGATCTAGATTATTTTATTTATGTTGGATTGTTGGAGGTGGAGGGTATGATGGATTAAAAAATTGATGCAATGATGTAAATAGGTAAATTATGAAAATACAACACATTTTATTATGAATTATGACAAACTAGAAACAATCAAACAAAAAATAGGATCCAAAAATGTAGAAGGAAAACACATAAGAACCTAGAGTTTAGATTTGAGGAGGATCTAGGTGGTCTAGGGCACAAGGATTCCCTAGACTGAGGACTTGTTTCTTGGAACTGAATTCACAAGCCTAAGGTCCCTAGTTTGTAGCTTCTTCCTTTCGAGTTTGGTTATTAGATCTTCTTTTGTTGCTAATAAAATCTAGATTTTGTGACTTTTCAACTTGTAGGTTTTGATGCATGAATTGAGAAGAAAAAATTCAATCTTTCTGGGTATGTGCAGGATCATCGTGGAAAAAACAGGCCCTTAAGTGGCAATAAAATTCAAAAAAATCAAAGTTAGGCAACTTGACGTAAAAATTTGAATAAGTTATTTATATTATTTCAAAAATATGTCAAAATAGAATCTGTAGAAAATTGAATTTAGTTTCTAAACTACTAGGTTTATTTTTAAAATTAAAAAATCTATTTGGTGAAAATTTGAAATTTCAATGGAGTAGTACTTAAATTTCAGGGAAAAAATAAAAAGTAGGAGTCTGTCTAACCTCCCTAACCACAATAAAATGATAATATTTTTTTATAATATTTTAGATATAAGTAGAGGAATCATGTCCCGATGTGATGCATATTTTTTTGTAATTTTTTCCCATGTAAATAATTAATTATGTTTTTTTTATTACAACTTTTAAAAAATATAAAAAAACGCATGTGTGACCACCTTAACTTGGTCAAAACTTCATGAAATTCAATTCTTTTTTTTAATCTTATAGTATGTGAAGCATATCATGTGACGCTTGTTTCGAATTTAAAAAATGTGATATCATTTGAAAGCTATAGATTTTTTTCAATTAGCCTATCAATCAGGACTTTAGTCGTAATTCTAATAGAAAATGAATAATAATTATTTATTAAATTCAAAGTAAAGCATAATTTATATTGGTGGAAAGTTGAGAATCTCCTTTAAAAACCCTTTTCGTTTCATCAATTTTGGGTAAAAAAAAGTCGTTAACCACATGGGCCATCATATTACTTACATATTGCCACTTTTTGGCCCATCATGATCCTGCACATGCCCTTCTCCAATTCACCTTAGATTTGTAACCTAGACACATAAAAGGAGGGGAAAGGTTATGCCATATAGGGGTTTTCTTTAGTCAAACCCCGTGTTGGTATTCCTACCTCCAAATTGGAAAATTTGATGATAAAAGAGAGTTCATCCTTTTGAGGGATAGAAGCTAATTGATAAATAAGTAATGAATTGAAAATTCACTACAACTCACCAAGGGGTGCTGCCACAATAGTGGTTTACAATTTCTGAGAGGAACTATTTTTTGTTGAAATCACATATTTTTAGAAAATATAATGATTTAAGCCTTAAAATGTTTCATTTTAAGGATTCCAATTGAAGAGGGTTTGATCAAACCACCTTAGATCAAACCCCCTTGGATAGAACCTCGCTAGTTTTAAACCATACCTATAAAGGAGTCTCCTTTACACCTATCAAAATGTTGATAAAAAATCACTTTTGATTTACCTTTTGGGGGATCAAATGAATTCATTTAAAATTTATTTCAAATGATTATGGTATTCCTCAGAATGATCTATCCAACATATATAATTTTAATATGTTTTGGTTTTAATATGTATTTGTTTATTTAGTTTTATTAAACATAGGTTTTTCATTGAAAATGAAGGTCTATGTTTTGCACATGTGGAAAAAAAGTAGATTATCAAAAAAAAAATTGAAAATATGAGTGCACTAGATATTGAAGCCCTTGATCCAACAAAAATAATAAAATTGAATTTTGATATATACAAAAAAAGTTGTGCATTATATAGTCACGCTATGTCTGAATTATAATTGGTTTGACTTCGAAACTTGATTAAAGAAAAAAAATTCAATAAAAAACTATCTAACCAAGTGGAAGCACTATATATCAGATTTACAAATCTAAATTCGAAAGAATTATAATTTTATCCTTCATGGAAAAAAAATTATGCATTATACGATGTGCGTCACTTTTTTAAAATGTTGTTTTTTGAAAAAAAAATAGTTTTCGTGGGAGATGGAAAAAGAAGTGTAATTTGATTCCAAAAATTTAGAAAAAAATATTTTTAGAATCTACAAACAAAATGTGACGAGACTCTAGTTTGCATCATCTTCAAATTCCTCACGCTATAGGTGCCCGAATGTGAAGATTTAGTTAAAAATAATAATTTCAGTGTCCAGTTTGGCCAAAAATTGATGCAATGATGTAAATAGGTAAATTATGAAAATACAACACATTTTATTATGAATTATGACAAACTGGAAACAAACAAACAAACAAAAAAGGATCCAAAAATGTAGAAGGAAAACACATAAGAACCTAGAGTTTAAATTTGAGGAGGATCTAGGTGGTCTAGGGCACAAGGATTCCCTATATTGGGGACTTGTTTCTTGGAACTGAATTCACAAGCCTAAGGTCCCTAGTTTGTAGCTTCTTCCTTTCGAGTTTGGTTATCAGATCTTCTTTTGTTGCCAATAAAATCTAGATTTTGTGACTTGTCAACTTGTAGGTTTTGATGCATGAATGAGAAAAATTTCTTCAATCTTTCCCCAATTCACCTTAGATCTGTAACCTGGACACATAAAAGGAGGGGAAAGGTTATGCCATATAGGGGTTTTCTTTATTCAAACCCCGTGTTGGTATTTCTACCTCCAAATTGGAAAATTTGCTGATAAAAGAGAGCTTATCCTTTTGAGGGATAGAAGCTAATTGATAAATAAGTGATGAATTGAAAATTTGCTACAACTCACCAAGTTCATATCTTATCTCCTTAATGAATTGAAGTCGCACTCATTGCCTTCAAGGATCAATTGTTGCTTGAATTGATTTGATTTGAAGACATACAAGTGTTATTTCTCAAAAATGAAATGCATGCAAAACATGATCAAACTCACAAAAAACTTGACATGATGCTTGAAAGATAAAATGTTGCAATAAATCTGAAAATTTTGCTCTTGACTTCTCTTGAATGGTTTTTGAAGTATAATATTTTCTAGTGAATTTCCTTATCTTCATCCATAATTAATATCATGAAAATACTATCTATTTATATGCAATTAATCTAAATTCATGAAAAATAAATCATGTTAGTTGACAATTGAAATTTTAAATTTCAAATAATAAACTAACTATTCCTATTTTTTAGGGATCCAAAGTGTTGAGGGAAAATATTAAATGCCTAATTTGATTTCCCATGCTTGATTTTTTGATAAATATTTTAAATTAGGCCATTACACGTATAATTAGGAAAGTAGGTGTGTAATTAGGTCCAAGCACATGGGGGGAGATAAACCTAGTGTGAAATGTCAAGGGTGACAATTTACAATGCTACAAAAAGAATCCTTGTTATCTATAGGATCCTCATTGATCCATGATACTAACAAGCCCATATGGGTCAATAGAAAGTATAGGTTGCATTTATCAATAGAACCTAGGATGTTATCATTACAAGAGTTTTAGAGATCTACTCTTGCTTACTATTTTCATAGAACAAGAGTAGAAATCTTAAGATCATAGTCATATCAAGTGTATTTTATTGAACAAAAGATCCATAAAAAATCATATAAAGGAAATACCTATCACAAATTATGGACAAAATCTCAATTTCTTATCCATATAAACTTTAAAAATAATAATACATGAACTATATGTTACATATATTCTTTGAAATCATCAAATTTGAGGCCTTGTATGCCTTGATTTTATAGGAGGTGATAATAAAGGAGAGAAAGATCCATGTTCAGTATTTCAATATATTGTTGTTGTCATAAGATTGTGACATTTTTTTATAATTTAGCCTTCATTGAGGTTCCACAATGTAGTGATTGAAACCCAATTATAAACAATTTATAAGTGGTAAATCCCACTAAATGTTAATTTCAAAGTGAATATGGTCACAAAAGCAAGAAGGAATTAAATATTAATGGTTATATGAACCAAAAATAATTACAAATGTAATATTAATAGTGAATATTATTAAGATTTTTAATTATATTATAAAATTTTAACAATTAGGATTTAATCATGCATTAGCTTTTTATTAGAAAAGAAGGGTTTTGAAAGGGCTTTGACCCTTGTACAAGGAGAAAGATAGAGCAATAAGTACAACCAAACAACAAAGGAAAACCAAACAGAACATGAAGGACTACAAGAAACAAAGCATTACAAAGCAAGAGACACCACTCGAACTACAGATAACAAATAAGTACAAAGCATGAAACACCACCCGACCAACACTAAGTCACAGTGGTTTAAAAATTGTTATTCCATAGATTTCTACTGAAATATAATACAAGGATTCTTTTCCACAAAAAAATCTTTTTTTTTTATAAGGATAATATACTAGATCACTTATAGAACTGACTTCCAACCCTTAAGTTACAACAGAGGATTCCAACATTGGGGAGGAGGAAATTATTGTAAAAGCTTCATAAATCCACAGGGGGAGTAGTGTTATCCTGCACAATAGCCAAAATATTATCCTTCTTCTTCCAAATAAAATATTTTTTTTATAACTCAAGCAAGTAATGGAGGCATGACTTACCTTACCACAAGAATGGAAAATAACCGAGTCCTCATAATTGATATGTTGCACCCACATTACCAAATTTAGAAGATAAGGTAATCTTAGTGGGAAGAACAAGATCATTCTCCACAAACACACAAAATCTGGCAAACAACAAGCACTTCTAGATTTGGTGACCTTATCAGTAGTACATAGTATTGTCCAAAAGAGGTAGTAATGCTCTAAAGGTAGCCTTGGAAAAAAAACCCAGATAGGAAACATGAAAGTATCTATCAATGGGTTGAAACTAGGGAACCACTTCTTGAGATAAACCTGCCATTTGAGCCAACAAAATAGGGGTCATTTAAAAGGACCCTTGAATAGTCTTCCTCACAAGGAAGAGAGAAAATAAAGCAACCATTCAACATAGTAGTTACCTACACACATCCATTAATCTTCCAATCTCGAAGGACCCATCTTATGACAACATCGATATTGGGATGATTACCATAAAATATCCCAACCAAAGAGCTCTTAAGCCACTCTAAAGACTTAGAAAGAAGAGAATAAGGAATGTCAATTTGAATCTAACCATCCTCCATAGCATATGTGGAGCTTCCATTTGAATCTTTGCAGTCAAAACCATCATGCAAGTTACGCGTGCCACCTGCTTCCTTAGCACACAACTCATCGAACACTCTAGGATTTGGATCTGCAAGAGAGGAAGAAATAACAACCACAGGAGCATTTGTGCTCCTAGCCTTGAAATCCCTCCACTCACTTGAATGGGAAACAACAAGAACCCCAATAGGAGGAGGGGAAACAAAACCTCCCTCAATAACATAAGGGAGAAGAAAACCTTTCTTGAGACCCTTAAATGAAGCATTTTTAAGCGGATACTCCATAGATCTCTCTACCACACTCTTCTAAGACTTCAATCGTGCCTCCAAAAGGATATCAAGAAGAAACTCATCCTTCTCAGAAAACCCTTCATTTTCCCAAGAATTAGCAAGAGGACCATCAAAAGGATCTTCATTATTAGAGGAAATAATATCCCCATCCCATTCATGTGCCCACAAATCAACTTTCAAGGAGATAGGGGCATCGTCAAAAAATTCAAAAAATGCACCGTTGCTAGCAAATGCCTCTACAATAGAAGAGCCACCCTTGTCCACCCCTAAAGGGAAAAGAGGGGAGCCCACATTCAAACCCACCCCACCTATCCATGTGTATTTTCCATCGATAGGTACCTTGAAGAATCAAACGTCCTACCATCATTAGAAAAGGACGAACATCAAGGACCACTTCCATCACACAAATGCATAGAATCCATAGCCCCCACCATTGAAATATCTACAATAGCCAATGAAGGAGCCTACATAGTGGACACATCTTCATATAGATCTCCGCCTCCCTTTCCACCCTCTTCAAAATATTTCAAAAATCCTTCCCTACTCCTCTTCTCGCCCATCTCCCTCTTCTCGCTCATCTTTCTCGTCGTTCATTAGTTACTATGGAAAAATAATTTGATTTACTTTTTTTAATAAAATAATGCATGGTCAAATTAACCAATAGTAATTTAATTTTCATAAAAATATGATTTTTTCCCCACTGTAGCTTGTCCTATTCATAGAAAATGGAGGCCTTGTTTTAAACTATTTTCCATTTGGTAAAAATTTAACACTAAAAAATTTTATGATGTCAATCCCACATCCTCTTAGATGATTATTGAGTCAACCTAGGTTATGAAATGAAGATCTATCTTTCTCTCATTCTAATCCTTTTCTTCATGAGATAACAAGATCATGGACCAGTGTTTAACCTTCATCATAGAGGAAACTCTATCCTATGGTATGATTATCATGGTGACTTTGTCAAATGATATAGTTAAGACTTTGTTTATGTCACCATTCTTGGTGCATTAGTGTTGTGTATCTTGGTTTTTGTTGTGCTTTATTACATCTCTAGTGCATGGATGTGACTAGTGGCGTGTTTGTCACATTTACATCACAACGAATTGTTCATCACTTTGTATCTATTAATAGCTTGGATGAAAGCTTGGGGCATTAAAAAGTAATATGATCACTCCAAGTGGTTGCTTTCCTACATTGGAAAATCCTCGAATTGATAAGGAATCCAGTTCAATTCTTGATTTATCTATGCCAATATTATCCAAAAGGGTTACACTACACACATTAAGGGTTGAGCCATTGTCAACAAGGGTTAATTTTATCCATGTCCTATTGAAAATAGCTATTATCATGAAAGCTTCATGATTTGTTTGCACTTCTAGAGAAGGAACTCATCTTGATGGAAAGTAATGTCTAAGTTGACTAGAGTTATAGCTTTAATTTGTGCTGCCACATCATTTTATTGCACATTAGGGGGGTAGGAACTTGTTGTTAGGAACTTTGACTCATGTTATGATAATGAGGGGAGGGTTAAATAAGGCCCCATAATGATATCTTAGTAGGAGTGTTCTTAAATTTTTCAACAAGATCATACTCCTTTCCATTATGTAAAGGAAAATGAGGGGAACTAGGCAAGATAGGTTGAGGTAATGGGAGGGATGTTGGAGTTGTTTGTGTTGGTTACAAATAGTTTCTAGTGTTATATGTATGAGCAACAATATTGTAACTTGGCTGCTATGACATATTATTCTTAGGTGGTTTGAGGATGAGGATGGGTTCGTTTTGAGTTTGTACTTAGTATGAGGGTGGGTAAAGGATAAGTTTAGGTTTAGGAGAGTACTTCAAGGGATGTCTAATGTGCATAACCTTAAAATACATCCTTATTTTTATTATCTCTTAGTGAAGGTGAGTCTAATTTCACTTCATCATCTTCATCTAGAAGGAAGTCACGTCACTATTATTTTAAAGACATGTGTCAATGTTCTCATTTTATTGCACCATGATATCCTCCCTAGTATGAGAATTTTTAGGAGAATCATGACATTTGAAGTTTGGTTGTTCTAAAATGACTTCATCACAAGTAAGGGAGTTATCAATGGTTGGATTTTCTTTCTTATAAATTATGGTATTCTCTTTTTCAACAATTTTTTTCCCTAGGGGAAGAGAGAGAAATAATATTCTCATGACTCTCATCGATTGGATTTTCTAACATCAAAATATCCTCTTTAGCAATAGTAGAGATATTAGAAGGCCCAATTTGATTGTTATGATTGTACATGATTTCATCATTTTTCTCTACGGTCTCATTCTCTTGTTCCATAATATCTATCCTAGTACAAGAGATTTTAGGAGAGGGGAAAACACGAGGTTCCTCACATTACATGGTTATATTTTTTAAAGTAGCTTCATCACAAATAGGGGAGGCATCGAGAGAAGGACAACTATGATGTTCATGCTTATCAATGATTGGAATTTTTTTTTCAAATAGATCTTTCCAAATGGTAGGAGCATTAGGGAAATGAGGAACAATATTCTCATGACACTCAATAAGTGTATCTTCTAACACCAAACTATCTTCTTTGCATCGAGGAGGGATATTAGCAGAAGAAAAAAAATTGATTGTAATGGTTCTCTACAACTACATCCCCATGTCCTATAATGTCTTCCCAAGTAGGATAGGTAGTTTTGTCATAGCTCTCAACCAACATATCCTCCTCGCAAATGTTTTTTTAATGATTGTCTACAATTATATTCTCTTACAACAAACATTCTCACAAGTAGGGGAGGTGTTGGGAAGACTAGGTAAAGTAGTGTTAATGATAATATCTTCCCAAGGGAGAGGAGGAACTTGGGACACAAAAACTTTCATGATTCTCAATTATTGTATCTTCCTTCACCGAGATACCTTCATCATGAGTAGGAGAGGTATCGGGAGAAGCACAACTATGATTATCATGATTTTCTATGCTTACACCCTCTTTCACTAGATCCTTCTTACAAATGGGAGAGATATTAGGGGATGGGGGGTGATGGGAAATGTGGTAGCATGGAATATTTCAACAAGCTTAATCTCTTTCATTAAGATATTATCATGAATAACATGCTTGCTAATGCCATTTTTCTTTGCAAACTTGGAAAATAAAGATACTAACATTTGTGAAAAGTAATCTATCCAACTTATGCAATGCTTGGAGATTCTCAAAATTATCTAATAGATTAGATGACTTTAACTACTGAAATAATTTTTTCCATGAACACAAGATAAATTATATGCTTTAATTCCAATTCAAATGCACTTGAAATGAAAGCAAAGGTGAAAATATTTTAAATGGCAATAGTTCTACAAGTTGAAACAGTGATCCAAAGACATCAACCAAAAACAAAAATGACAAGATTTTAGTTGTAAAATGCAGTTTCAGACCTGATTCGGGACTAAATCACCTAGGTGAGGGAATGAGTCCCAGTTAGGGTTTTTGATAGTTTCAAATAGTGAAAAATAGACAAAACAAAATTCCTAGAAATTAGGAGAAAAGACCTATACCATGACTAAATCGTCTAGATGGGTGAATGGGTCCTGATTAGGGTTTTTAAACCAGATTCAACAAGTTTTGAGTTGATTCTAAGGTTTCTAGCTTGTATGTTAACTTGACTATTTGCAATTACAAATTTTTAGTAAAATTGAATGATTTAAGATGCAAAGATGCAACCTATATGCACTTTTCACTAATGCAATTTTTAGAAGCCCTAAATGAAAATTAACTAATGCAAAGTTATTGCAAGCTAGATCTAGGACTACAATGTTCTCCAAATCAGAAATAAAGGGTCTTCACGTCAAGTCACCAAAATGAAAAGAAAGGAAATAGGTGTGTCCACCTTTTAGGAGATGTTTAAATTTGGGTACCTAATTTTCACTTCAATTCATTAGGAAACCAAGATCCCTCAACCAAGTGACGCAATTGATGGAAGGACTAAGGGTTTCCTTGGTGTGATTAAATGGAGGGTTCAACATTAAATGAAGTTTTAGGAGAAATACAAACATGTATGCACAAAACCCTAGGAACTTGAAAGCATGTAATTAGACTAATAAACAAATATGTAAGGAGCAAAGCACGTAATTAGATCTAAGCCCTAGAAAATAGAAATCATATCTAAAAATTTATGCAATTTTTTCCAATTTATTTTTTGATTTTTATGAAGAAAAACTAATTAAAATAGATAGTTTTTGGAAATAAATATAAATTATCAACAAGATTTTCAAATAACCTAGGTTTTAAATTTAGTTTTCATATTTTATGTTGAGAGTCTTGCAACATGAGCATGAAGTATGGATGGTTTGTGTTGGTTGTTCCTATTTTGTCATTGATTTCAACATGGTGATAACTATATGGGAAGTTTACTTGATTTACCGGATGCTATTCTCTACCAGTAATACCCTCTTGTGATGGATCAGTGTATTGGTATTTGAGTCCAAAATTTACTGCAAGATCTGATATGACTCTATTCTCCCAACCATGTTTTCTTGACTCATTCAGACAACTATATCCTGGATCTTGAGATGTCTTTTGTTATGAGTAGAAATTTATCTCTGATAGAGTTCAACTCTATATTCTACCAATGTTCCTTGCTTGGCATACTGTGTGGGAGACTCTGCATTCTATTAAGGTGAACATTTGTATGTTGCAATTTTTTTTATAGTCTTTATGTTGGTAGTATGATGGGAAATTAATGTGTTCCCAAATTTGGAAGGTGTTTTCTTTGAGGATTATTTGTTGGAGAGTTGTGTTATATTCTTGGCTGACTCACCATATGCAATACTTTATGAAGACTAGTTATGATTTATGGATGTTAGTCGACTTGGTATAACGCACTACATGGATAAAATGCTTAAATCATATATGGTTCCGACAAAGGAAGTTTTGATTTATTTATTTTCATCTAATTAGGTCGACCTAATTGATGATTAAGATATGCTTGTATATATAAGGTGTTTTGAGGAATGAGATGAGAGTGAGGAGTGGAAGTGGATATATGGAATCCATGTGAGTTGAGAAGTGAGGATCTGAGCCTAAATACTTTATCAGTTGTGATCAATACAATTTTTTTGAGTGATTACTATGTGAGACAGTACTTCATATTTTGAGCTTCATTAGAACTGAACGCACATTGAAGGTGTATCCTATTAGCTCAATATTTTGGCAGTGAGCCACTATCATTGTATCTTGGAGGTTAGCCATCTTTTGTACTCAATTTGTGAGCCTTTTAAGGACAGTGAGTCCTAAGAGTGAGCCCCGTAATATTTTGTATCCGGATATAATATATTGTGAGTTAACCCTCACTGTGGTTTTTCCCTTATTGGGTTTTCCACGTAAAAATCCTGGTGTTCATGTGTATGGTTGCATTGATTTCTTTGTATGTTCCTTCTTACCGATTCATTCAGAATTGAGATAATGTTTAAATGGATGTTAATATGGTTTTATGGAATACTAATTCACCCCCCCTCTCAATATTTTGGATGTTCAACATTTTATGCACTGAAAAATTTTAAAAAATTATAGATGTAAAATGTTAAGTAGGAAAAATGATCCTAGATCTAACTAGGGTTAACTACTTTTCACTTACAAAACATTGGAATTCAAATCAACAAGAGTATGAGATTAACTTGCAACCAAAAATGTGAGTCAATCAACCTTGGATCTGAATTCTTTAGGGGTTGAAAAAGTGATTTTTGATTAAATGCAATGATGCAACTAGTTAACTATGAAAATATAGTGTTTTAAGATGAAAATACATAACTGGAAACTAACAACCAAAATTGAAGACCAAAAATGAATAGAGCAGATATTGATGCACCTTTGAATTAAATTTGAGCCTAATCTAGGTGGAAAAGGGCACCAAGGACACTCTAGACTGTAGATCTAAAACCAAAAATTGACTTTGTAGGCCTCATGTCCCTAGTATGTGGATTCTTCCTTCCAAATCCCATAGTTGAATCTTCATCTATAATCACTGAGATGATGTAGTTTCTATATCTTGTCAAGTTGTAGGGCTTGGATGCATAAATGAGAAAATTATCTTTAATCTTCTTTCAATCTTCTTCATATCTATAACCTACACACACAAAAGGAGGGGAAGGGTTGTGCCATATAAGGTCTTGCCTTAGCCAAATCCTATGTTGGTATCTCTACCTCCACAATGAAAAAATTGATGATAAAAAGATCTTATCTTTTTTAGGGATAGAGCTAAATGGTAATGGAGTAACGAATTCTAAACCTGTTGCAACTTACCACTCAAATCTGATCTCCTTAATGGACTGAAGTCATGTTCATCACCTTTAAGGATTCTTTGTTGTTTGACTTGATTTGATTTGAAGACATACAAGTGTTAGTGCTCACAAAACAAATGGTCAAAAAACATGAAAAAATTATATAAAAACATGATGAAGGATTGACATGATGCTTGACTAAAAATAATGTTGCAATAATGCTCATAGATTTGCTCTTGACTGCCCCTGACTGATTTTAGGATCTTCAATTTTCTCAAAGAAAATTGCTAGGATTAAAATGGTGAAAATACTTTGTATTTATATGCAATTAGTTTAATTTCCCAAAAATTAAATCCCAATAGTCGACAATTAAGATTTGAATTTCCAATAATAAGCTACCGACACCAACATATTTAAATTTGGGGTCATTTTAACAGGCCAAAGGTGTTAAGCGCTCTAGACTAGATCCCACTTTTTCTGAGATCCAAAGTGTCGAAGATAAAATATTAAATTATACATACTTTGATTTCTCATATTTGATTTTTTGATAAATGTTAAAATAGACCACATAATGCATTATTTAGAAAATTAGGTGCATAATTAAATCCAAGAACATAAAAAGGAGCAAAACCTAGTGTAAATAAAACTAATTTAAAAGCTAATCAAATAGATGAACATGTTCTAATCATTCTATTTATCAATCCATCAATCTAAATGCATATAATGAGTTGAGCTAGGGGAGAGGACCCGATAGTTGAGGACCCTAACTTCGCACTTCTCAAAATCCTATGTGGAAATTTTAAAAAATTCTCATTTTTTAACGGAAGCTTGCTTGGCAATATTGCCCCTGCTTATAACTAAGGTTTCAGGGCACATCATCAAGTATGATGCCACATCAACATGCTTTTTGTCGAGGTGTCCAAAAAGGTCCAAAACAAGTGAGACTGATACTTGTGCACTAAATCATGTTTTATTAGTGCACTGATGTGGCATCACATAATTTGTCTTTTTAGATCTAAAGAATACATATTATTCAGTTATTGGTAGTTATCATCAACACTAACAACTTTAAAGTCACAACTATTGATTCAATATTGTTAAAAATATCGAGCATTAAATCAAAAAATGTTATAACAACTATTGAAGCATGCTCAACTATTGGATCTTTCCCCACATTAATCAAATAGACGAGCGGAAGTGACTGAAACAAATAATTCCAAAGAAATTGTGTTGTTGAAGATTTGAAAAGGAAGGAGCAGCATATTTCAATACAATGATTGAAAAAAACTAGCATACTTATATTTACAAAAATCTATGTAAAATACTTCGAGAGATATCCTTCTCTACCTACAATAATGGTAAACATGAAAAAATATGTGTGAAGAGTAAACCACACTTGAGGTGACTGTTTGGATTTGAGATCTTTGCAAACAAACTAAAAAATGTCTTGCAAAATTATCAAACAAGACCATGACCAAATCCCTTGTAGATGAGTCTTTTGTAGAGATTTTAAATGCAAAATAAAACATAGAGTTGCTGCTCTAATTTCCAATCAAGCTGGAAATACCCAAATCTCAAATGTGGAAACAAGAGGAGACATCCAATATTTTCTTCTATTTGAAATGATGGAAATTACAATACAGAAAGGAAACAACAAGCAACAAACTACCTATTACAATTTTTTTGGGAGTGATCAACTGCTCAACCAAATCATAGACAATTAGGAGCTACTCAAAGCTCTCTATTCCTATTCGACTGGAACTATATGTTGTTCCTGAAAAACTCTGAGCGATCAGGAGAAATCCTACTCACTGCAAACACTCTGCAAAATGTTCTGAGAACATTCCATGTTGTTGTTGCAACTTTTCTTCTTGTTGCTAATCACTTGCTACTGCAAAAAATTGACTATCATTCACACTCTCTTTGCATACTGGAAAAACATTCCCT
Organism: Sequoiadendron giganteum; assembly: GCA_007115665.2. Classification (NCBI taxonomy): domain Eukaryota; kingdom Viridiplantae; phylum Streptophyta; class Pinopsida; order Cupressales; family Cupressaceae; genus Sequoiadendron; species Sequoiadendron giganteum. The sequence continues at coordinate 362,392,983 of CM021105.1, read as the reverse complement.
CTATTTGTCTCATTCAAAAAATCCCTCTCAAATTTGAAATTACCTACCAGTATTAATTGGGAATTCAAAAATTCCTACTCCATTCAATTTTGAGTAGTCAAGAGCAGCAGGAATGAAGATCCCAAAAACTGCAGCTGACAAAGTGGCTCCTGACAGGTAGGTAAAGCAATGGTAGGCTTAGGGACAATAAATGTTTCCAACATCTTCAATCACATCTCAATCTAATAGGTAGGTAAAGCAATGGTAGGCTTAGGCTTAGAGGTGCATCAACGGACTAAGATGAGAATCACATCTCAATCTTCAACAAAAAAATCTGGTTATTTGTCATTGTAATTGTTGCAAACACCTTTGTCCTCTCATTTTTTCATAAATGACGCATTGGCCCTTCTCCATCAGCATTTTTTATCCATTTTGGATCAGCTATCCAACACTCATGAGGTTATGCTTTAATCCCAATGCAAAAAACACATTTTGAACCTCCTTCTTCTCACCTTGCTTGGTGCGGATCATGATAGATCATTTTCCTTTGACTGGAACTATTCTATTGTTCCCCATTCTAATTTCAAACTTAATATTTTTGTCAATGAAATAAAAAATACTTTCATTACCACTCACGTGGTTGTTGCAACCGATGTCCAAATACCAGAATTTGGGACTGCCTTCTTCACCAATGTTGCACATGATGAAGGCTATGGACTGATTTCTTTCAGCCACATTTGCATTTTGTTTTTGTTGATTTTCATGTTTTTTCCAACACTCACTAGCATAATGCCCAAACCTATGACAATAGTAGCACTCGACATTTCTCTTATCATTTCTCCCACTCAAACTGTTGTTCTTCATGCCTCTTCAAGAGTTGTTCTAAGAGTTGCCCGCTCCTTCATGGATGCTTGCTCGTCTTGAGCTTTCTCCTCCAGCATTTCCTTGTTTGAATCTTCCTCTACCTCTTCAAGAGTCATTTCTACCTCTCCCCCTGCTTCTTGCATTTGACTGAGCTTTAAAATCTTGCTCTTGGGAAGAAGTAGCAAACCTATTTAGGCGCTACTCATGGGTTTGAAGAGAACCCATTAACTCATCCATCGTCAAAGTAGAAAGGTCCTTCATCTCTTCAATAGCAATGATGAGTGCATCATACCTCGTAGGTAGACACTTCAGGATCTTCTCCACAATCTTCTTCTCCTCCATCATTTCTCCATTCATTCTCAATTGATTTAACAAGCCTAAGAACCTTGTGTGAAACTCTGAAATGGTCTCACTTTCTTTCATTTCTATAATCTCGAACTCTCTTTGAAGTAACTGGAGCTTCACGGGTCTGACTTTTTTAGTCCCTTTGTAGCCGGTTTGGAGGATTTCCCAAGCTTCCTTTGCATACTCAACTACTTCTATTCTGGGAAAAATGGCCTCTTTCAAGGCTACCTCAATCAAGCTCAATGCCTTAGCATCTTTCTTTCTCTGCTCCTTCAACTGGATCTTCTGGTTATTTGTGAGAGCTACAAAAGCAGTTGGGCCAATGATGTCCACAAACCCATTTATCAAAAAATCTCACAAATCATTTGCAACCATAATGGTCTACATCTTCTTAGCCCAAACATCACAGTTATGTCCATTAAAGGACGGTGGTTGTTGTCAACTCTTTCCTTCATCTCCAGCCATGTCTCCTACAGAAAAAACTTAAATACCTAGAAAAACAAATGCCCTAACTCACAACGAAATGGGGCCTATGGCTCTGATACCATGTAGAGATTTTAAATGCAAAATAAAACACAAAGTTGTTGCTCTGATTTTCAGTCAAGCTGGAAATACCCAAATCTCAAATCGGAAACAAGAGGAGACATGCAATTTTTTCTTCTATTTGAAATGTTGGAAATTACCATGCAAAAAGGAAACAAAAAACTACAAACTACCTATTACAATTTTTTCAGAGTGATCAACTGCTCAACCAGATCATAGACAATCAAGAGCTACTCAGAGCTCTTTATTCCTATTCAATTGGAACTATCTGTTGTTCCTGGAAAACTTTGAGCAATCAGGAGCAATCCTGCTCACTGCAAACACTCTGCAAAATGTTCTGAGAACATTCCATGTTGCTACTGCAACTTTTCTTCTTGTTTCTGCAAAAAAATGACACATTCAGGTGAAGCCACAATAGTGGTTTACAATTCCAGTGAGGAAGGAAAACTCACAAAAAATGACCCCATGGAAAAAATTTACATTTTGGGGGTTCAAACGAACTATTTGGTTTGCACGAACCAAAAAAGCATTCGCTCGAACCAAGGTTCGCTTGAACCAGGGTTCGAGCGAACCCATTAATTACATGCACGGACAAAATTTGCATGGAAACCCCTTTTGGGGAGGAGGGTTTGTTCGAACCCCTAGGGGTTCACTCGAACCCCCCTAGTTCGAGTGAACCCCCCATTTCCCTGATGTTTGAAAAAATTCACAAAAAAAATCTAAATTTTTGCACTTCGGAGCTCGGTTTGAACATGAAAATGGCAGATATTTCACAAACCCAACTGGAATCAGGTATTCCTCGAAATGAGTTATCCAACGAATATAATTTTGATATGTTTTGGTTTTATTATGTATTTGTTTGCTTAGTTTTATTAAATATAGGTTTTATATATACACACACGTATATACTTATAAATAAACCCTGAGAAATGACAAAAAATAAACTAATATAAATACACGTATATGCACAAATAAATGACAAATATAAACCCTGAGAAATGACCAAAAATAGAAAATGAACACAAAGATTATTGGATATGTAAATGGGGTTTATATATATATATATATATATATATATATTTGTGCATACATACATGTATATATATGTCTGTATATATGCATTTAATATATGTGTATTATGTATTTAAAAATATATACATATACGTACATACTGATACATACATATAAATACATATATACATGTATTTATATACAATAATACATACACAAACACACATTTATATGTATATAACTCTGTTTTCATTTTACCTTTGTTTAAATACGTATCATTTGGCTGTCCAATACAACAAACTATCATTTGTTTAATGTAAAATGTGTTGCTATTTTTCTACTTTCCATTGCACATACATAGGCCAGCATACATATATTTGTCATTTTATATTCTATGTCTCTTGTTCATTCAGCAAATCGATATATATGTGTGTATCATTTACCTATCCTTTCAAAATGCAAACAATGGTACTGGTTAATCATTTTCTTTTGCATCTTATTGAATTTGTAAATGAATGTGTACAATGTTATTTATATATATATATATAACATAGCTTATTGAATTTATAAATGAATGTGTATAATGTTATATATATATATATATATATATATATATATATGTTCAGCTTATATACATAACACAACTTATTGAATTTGTAAATGAATGGGTACAAAGTTATATATAACATTGTACGCATTTATTTACAAATTCAATAAGTTGTGTGTTTGAATTTGTAAATGAATGTGTAAAATGTTATATATATATATAACATTGTACACATTCATTTACAAATTTTGTGTCTTGTGTCTCTTGTTCATTCAACAAATCGATATATATATACATGTGTATCCTTTGTCTATCCTTTCAAAATGCAAACAATGGTACTGGTTAATCGTTTTATTTTGCATCTTTCAGGACCGATGAAGGGTTTATTCGATGAATGAAAAATGATTACTGCTTGTTTATGAAATAAATCATTCCTCTTCAACGCATTTTCACCATGTGTTGTTTGATTTTTTCGAGTCATGGTGTTGGTCTTTTTCCCACGATATTTTTTGAGGTTAAGTAATTATTTTCTCTCCCCATTTCATGACCTGGTAAAGTCGATTGTTTCATGATTTTGTCTCTAGAAATGATGATGAAATTTGTGGGTTTGACCAAATGTCTGTAGAATAAGATTTTTTTGGTCTGCATCGACCTTTTTATAAAAAACCCATGTGACTATGGGCATAAATCAAAAAGCCCATTAAAAATATGCCATATATGTGAAAACTCTTGCTTGGTTTTTTCCAAATTTGTGTGCTTAAGGAATTAATCTCATGAAACCCTTGCCTAGAATATTGGGCATCTATCTGAAAATGCACTTTTGTATTCCTATGAGTGAGGAATTATTATTATGAAACCCTTGGTTACTTTTTTGTGCATATTTCTGAAAAACCCAAGTCTATAATCGATCTACCTCTATTAAAATTAATATCCTATCATTGTTGAATACAACGCAGCTTCTTTCATTTACTATACACATGTGTCTTATATGTTGATGGATACATATGTGTCTATACATATAATTACACAGATATATGTATATATTTATAAAATTTTGAACATATATATTGATATATACATACATATATCTGCGTATATATAGATATATTTATGTACAAAAATATGTGTATACATGTAATTGTGTGATTATATGTATACACAGATACATGCATACATATATCTATACAAATACATATACATACATCTATATGTACATATATATATGTAAACCCAAATAAAATGATGGAGAAGAACGGGATACCCAATTAAAAAACATTAGTCATATGCAATAATCGAAACTGAAATGAAGTTTAATTGGGGTGCAATGGCTTTGGTATCCACTAATAAAGTTTAGCAATTAATGTGTAGGTGCGATTTGTAATGGGTGCCAAAATAATTTTAAAATGTGCTAACATGAATTAGACCCATTGACTTTTGATCATATTTGAATGATAAAATAGTTATAATTGCATGTTAATAGTGACACAATTAGCGTCCTTTTTTGTTTTTCAATGTATATCAATGATTTTTTGTGTAATTATATGTATACATACATATACATACAGATATATGTATATGTGTTTATCTATATAATTACATAGATAAATGTATACTTATATTTTTTTTTGTACATACACATATGTTTGCTATTTTTTGTTTTCCATGGTGTGAGGTAACAACAAACATCGTTCTCCTTTCAAAATGCAAACAATGGTACTCTTGGGTTTGTTGGTTGTTTCAATAATGATTTCAACTTCTTTTTACCGCTTTCAACATTATTTTTCTAACACTTTATGGCTTACAATGTATAGGATCACTAATAATCATGGCACCAGGGTAGAAGAGGAAAAGATCGAGTGGGAGGTGCTTAATTAGAGTACCTCATGGAGTGAGGTTCAATGTCCCAGATGTTGTTGATGAAGAGCCAACAATCAACATGCACGAGGATGTTAGTTATGAAAATGCAGAAAAGACAAATAAAAATGATGGTTTTGAACTTGTTGTTCATAATACTGAGGTAGAAATGGAATCGCCACCTGCTGACCATGCGACAACCCCAAATCTATGCATGGGAAGTTGGAAAATGCATCACATGAAAAAATCCATTGCAGATTGTTGGTGGTTTTTTCTGCACAGCAACAACTCAAACAGAATAAAATTTATCCTATCTCTCTTGAAAGGTTGATCTCTATGAACAAAGAGATAACCCCAAGCTCTCTCAAGTGTCAAGTCATGACAATGCAATGGAACCACTCAGTGATAAATGTGAAAAATTTGGTAATCACAAAGGGACTTACAAATAAATGTTGGAAGCTCTAAACTCATCAGATCTTATAACAGAAGAATGCTTGAGTTCCTAGTTCTAACCAAATATTAAAAGAAATAGCAAAAGATGAGGGTTTCAGAAGTCCTAAGATTAATACTACTTCTAAGATCAATAATGCAAATGAAGAAATACTTGGAATGGACCAATCCCTTAAAACTAATTCCTTGCTCAACCTAGGCTATATCTGCAATCTTACAGAAAACAGTGCAATCTTTTAAGGTGTTAAATATTTTCAAATTATGGACATTCATTCAATGGAACTAAATAAATTCCTAGAATTGAACTAAGCACATAAGTATCAGGTACAGGTTGACCTTGCACAACATTCCCACAATCAAGAAGTTGCACAAAGTATGAACCAAAGATTGCTACAACACTCCAAGCATTAAATCACAAGCATAATTAACTAAACCTAAGATGCATTCAAACATTTCCAAGCAATTTCAAAGATAGAACAAGAACCATGCAAGATTATTCAATCCAAAGAAGGCACCAATCATACCACAATGTCTCCACTCGTATTAAATCATCAATAACAGCAACAATTCTAATTCTATGTTACAACATTTTCTTGAAATGTAAAACTAACTTCTAATCTTCTAACCTGCTACTCTACTGCTTAACGAACTCTTTACATGTCTTTCTACTTACTCTACTCTTTTTTGAAGAACTCTTAGAACCTTTTTTCAAGAACCTACTGAACCTTTACAAATGAGGCAAAATGCCACTCTTATATAATTTATGCTCAGTGTAAACCCCAAGTTAGGGTTATGAAGAGAGTTGGCCACCAATCAGATCAGCCCAAACAACCTGCAATAACTCACCACCCTACATTGAATGCATGAAGTGCCCCTTCAAATCGATCTGGGATCCCAAAAATCTAGGTACAGCCCCCTCGAGCCTTGTTCGCCATTAATGCCCCATCTTCCTGAAGCAAAAGAATGAAACTGTTCAAGCGAGCTCAACTTGCTTGCAACCACAAAGTGTACCCAGGTGAATCTCGCAAATCTTGCTATATCCTCGAAGCACGCACACTTCTTCCTTGTCATTCATGACAACACAAACTTGCTCGATCTAGCCTGCACACAAAGAGCCATAATTAGTAACCAAGATAACGTGAAAATCCATGTTAGTACAAAACTAAAATCAAATCTTCAGCCATCAAAGAAATCCAAATGAACAGTTAGAATTCCTTAAAATATCGTTAAAACATCCCTATTCAAATTCTAGGATTTTCACCCCTTCGCGGAATTCAGCTCAAGAAGGAAATTCGAGGAATTCTGGGTCAGGCAGACAGCAGCGAGGAAAGAACAAAAATGATCCAAAGCCAAACATTCATATATCAATTAGCTAATAAATTCTTCCATATAGCCTTAAATCATCTAACTTCACCATAAAATTCAAAGCTAATAACAATTAGGCCATGAATCTCTTCAAATCTTGACAAACAGTAGCCCTTCAGAAAAATCTAATCGGGAAGGAAATCACCGAGCTTGCAGCAACCCCACCGCACTACTACTAGCCATCTGACATGACCCTGCGATACCGAGGTAAACCGTAGCACCAACCGTCAAACCTCCCACTGCCTCGTCACAAGCTACCCATATGACCGCCACGGTACCATGGTAAAATATGGCACCGCGAGGCCAAGCATCAATCTTTGAGGTAACGCAGTTAACCGCGATACCGCAGGTCGACTAATTAACCACCATGGTACCACAGTAAACCATAGGACCAAAGGCCAGCTAACTGCCATCGCAGTCAACCACACAGACCCCCGTGGCATGGTGGTGTCACCACACCACTGTGTTAGAGGTGAAGGCCCCCCATGGCAACGAGGTAAACCGGCCCAGAGGCACAACTCGGGAAAACAAAGAAGGAAAGGAGAGCTCGGGAAAATCCGGGAAGAAAGGAAAATCCGCAGGGAAGAGAAATTCTCGAAGGCAATGAAGGATGAGCTCGGTCGGGTTTTCCAGGAGGCCGGGGAAATCTAGAAAAGAAGGAAAATTTGGCTAAGTCCGAGGAAGAAGGAAATCTGTGGGTCAGAGAAAATTTTGAATGCAAAGCAAAAACCAGCCCGATCGGGAAATCGAGGAAGGAAAGGATAAATCAGAAGAATCCAGGGAAGGCAGAATTCTGCGAGACCCCGAAATCTCTGAATGTAGTGTAAAGGAAGCCTGACCAGGAAAACCAAGCAGCCAAGGAAATCCGGTAGGGATGGAAAATCTTGAAATCAGTGAAAAACCCAAAATCAACCCAAAAGACTTATAATTTTCAAAGTGTTAGCACAATAGGGGCACTTTGCTAATAAGATAGGCATCAAAGAACATGGAAAAGGTAGCACAAAATCAGGACCAAGGACCAAAAGCACCAAAGACTCAAAACTCGAGATTTTCAAAGACAAGCTCACAAGGAAGGCCACACAAAAGAGCCAGAAGACCAAGCAAAAAGAGGGTTCCTACTTCAATGGGGTGTGTGTGCAAAACTGCACAACAAATGGTGACTCGATTGGGGAAATGCTCGAGAGAATTTCAATGACAAACTGGAATCATGAACCCAAAATCTCTAGTTTCAATCCAAGCTTCAAGTTACCTCTAGAAAAGGTTTCAGAAATCACAAGCAAGCAAACCTTTCCTGTACCAAGGTCAAAGTGTGTCAGTATGCATTCATTTCCCATCCCTAAGTTGCAACAGGGACCAAACTTAGTCTGATAGGGCTACATAAGGATTCCAACTCCAAAAGCAACCTGGATAGAGCCTCATTGCCAGTTAGGCATCCATAGCCTCGGTGAGGTTATCACTGTGACCCTCCCTAACATAGCTCTACTGTCAGCCAGGCGTCCATAGCCCCGATAGAGATACTAGGATACCCTTGATAAGGTGAACATTTCTTTTGATTTTCAATATTTTTCTTTATTTTCTTTCTTTTTGATATTCTCTTTGAGATTTGTTTCAAGCTTTCCTTTTCACCTTGTAGGCAATGAAGCCCACACTCAAGGATGAGAATCACAATGGCACTAGAGCAGAATATAAGATTTTTCACCTAGCCAGACCTCCTAAAGACCATATGCAACCTAGGAATTCTTAAGATTTGTGTGAAGATATAAGACCCAAATACATTCCAAAATTTGACTTAGTCAAGTGACCCTAATTCCCAACCCATGCAACATCAGATGAAAGAATCCACCAGGTCAGTGACTCTGAAAAGATGATTAGAGTTTGTAAAATAAATCCTCAGAGCAGCCCCAAACAAGAAGTCAGTTGTACAGATGCAACAAACCCAAAGGAAAGTAGGAAAACCCCAAAGCAAAAGTAGAGCAGCCAAAGCAAACCAAAAGGAACCCTACTCAGACCAAAAGCAGCAATCAAGCAAGGAAAAAAACAAAAGAAACCCTACTCTAACCAAAGAAAAAATAGAACAGCGGAAAGGAAACCTAATCTAATTATGTATAAGGATAGAGTTGTAAACAACTCAAGACTAGAAATAATGCTCAGTGGGATATCCTCTCTAGTGAAGGTTTTCAAACGGAAAGCATTATCTCCCAGAATCTCTGCAATCTGATAAAGGCCAAGCCAAATTCTGTCAAATTTTCCATGCTCCCTTTTTTTTCATGGGCTTTATCCCAGTAGAGAACCAAGTCAGATATTCTAAAGGCTTTCACCTTGGCTCTCCTATCAAACCATCTCTTCACTACACCTTGATGTTTGGAAAAGTTCTCTAAGGCTTCATCTCTTCTCTCTTCAAGGTGTAACAACTCAATTAAGCGGGCTTCAAGCTTATCCTCCCCATCATAGTATTCATTGATGAATTGCAGGGTAGGGATCTTCAGCTGGATGGGGAAGACAGGTTCCAAACCATACACTAGGTGATAAGGAGAGGTTCCTAAGGATGTCTTCTATCTAGTTAGGTTTGCCCAAAGAGAAAATCTAAGTTGGGTGTGCCAATCTTTGGGGTTCTTTTCTAGTAGTTTTCGATTGATTGTTAACAAGTTCCTATTAGAAGATTCAGCCAAACCATTCTCCTATGGATAGTAATTGGATGCAAATTTTATAACAATTTCATGATCATAAGCCTAATTAGAAAACTTTAATGATACAAATACAGGACCATTATCACTAACTAAATCCAATGGACAACCAAAACGGTTAATGATACATGACTCCATGAAATTGATTACCACTTCAGAAGTGCATTGATTGCATGCAAGAGCCTCAGTCCACCTAGTAAAATAATCAGTTACAGTAAGAATATACATGTGGCCTACAGATAAAGGTGGGTTGATTGGACCTATGAAGTCCATTCCCCACTATGCAAATGGTTTTACCTCTATGACAGGCTGAAGTGGAAGAGTTGCACACCTCTCCCTGCTTGAGGTAGTCTGACACACATGGCAAGTTCTGACATGGTTATGTGTGTCCTTGAATAAGGTAGGCCAATAATAGTCTGCCCTCAGGATCTAGTTTGTTGTGGAAGGTGTCAAACCATGGCATGTGTCATATTTGTCATGAAATTTAGTCATCACTCTCCCAGCTTCTTTTTTCCCTAGGCATCTCAAGTCACCTTCATGATTTCTCTTGTATAAGACAGCTCCCTTCATCATAAAACTACCACTCTTCAAAATTAGATCTCTCCTTTGTATTGCATTGAGGTGTCTAGGACACTGTTGGTTCAAGAGATAGTGGGTAATATCATCATACCAGTCTCCTGGAGAAAGATCTTCAAGATTATAATGTTGGGCTACAAGGTCAGGACCCATTTTTCCCATTGTCTTGGTCAGTCCTTTCCCTCTTACCAGCTTCATGGGTTGAATTTCAATATCATATTCCTGCAACATAGTTACCCACTTGGCTCTACGCTCACCCAATTCATTATGTATCAACAATAGCTTGACCGCAGGATCAGGGACTATAGAAAAGACCTTATTTCTCATTATATAATGTATGAAATTCTATTTCTCATTATATAATGTATGAACTTCTTCACAGTTCAGACTAGGGCATAAAAAAAAAATTCAACATTGGGGTATCTCAGTTCTGCATCTTTCAAAGGTGCACTCATGAATGCAATGGGGTGATCATTCCCTTGATCAAACTTTTGTGTCAGTGGGCCATCACAAGAGTGATCAGAAGAAAATAAATATATGTAGAATGGCTTGGCATAATCATGACTCACCAAAATAGGGGCCTCAACAATAGCCCTCTTGATTTCTGCAAATGCTTCTTTAGCTTCTGCACTCCATTCAACCTTTTCTTCTTGCTTCAACATGGCATTCAATGGCTTGACTATCTCAACAAACCCAGTGATAAACTTTTTGACAAAGTTGATTTTTTGAAAGATGACTTCATTTCCTTCTTGCTTGCAGGGGGTTGAGTTTTTTGTATAGCCTCCACTCATTCAGGATCAATAGCTATACCCTGTTCTAAAATAGCATGTCCTAATAGCTTTCCCTCAGTGACTCCAAAAATGCATTTATTTGGATTAAGTTAAATGTCAAATTCCCTGCACTTCTGGAATACTTTGCATAAGTCTGCAACATGATCACCTCTCCTCTTGGAAAATACTATCAAATCATTGATGTAGATGATTATGCACTTTCCAATGATGTCTTTGAAGGCAATATACATAGCTCTCTGGAATGTAGCTCCAGCATTGATTAATCCAAAGGGCATTCTTCTGTAAGCAAAGGTCCCCCATTTTGTAGTGAAGGTAGTTTTGTGCCTATCTTCATATTGGACCATGACTTGGTTGTATCCAAAGTATCTAGGAAGGAAGGACATCATCTGGGATCCATTAACAATTTGAAGCACTTCATCCAATGAAGGGACTGGATAATTATATTTTTCTGATGCTCCGTTCAAGTTCCTAAAATCAACACACAGTCTGATTTCTCCATTTTTCTTCCTGACTGGAACCAATTTTGCAACCCATGTTGAATGTCTTACTAAAAATATGATTCGTGTTGAAAGTAACTTATGCACCTCCTTCTAAATAATGGGCTCCAGCAGAGCATTAATTGGTCTTTTACTTTGCTTGAATGGCCTAACATTTGACTTCAAGGGGATGGTATGTGTTATGATTGAAGTGTCATATGTTCTTAAGTCATCATAACTCCAGGCTATTACATCTTGATATGTGTGCAAGTTATCAATAATTCTTTTCCTTTCCTCTGGAGTGCACACCTTAACAATAAAGACATTTTGGGCCTCACTTTGGGTTCCCATATTGTATGTTTCACATTGATAGCTGAGAGACTCCCTTTTCACTTGCTGCTTTTGATCTCTTATCTTATCCAGATCAAAGATTCTTTCCAACTACACCATACCCCTTGGGATGGTATTGATCTTTAGATTGAGGACTCTTTCTAGTTCTATTTCAGCCTCTTGAGGTTCAACCTCATCAATCACTTGAGAAGCAAACACATCACAGCTTGTAATGAAATCAAGAATTTTCCTATCATCTTCAAATACCTGAAAATTAGTGACATTGTTAGGCACTGAGGGTACTGGAATGAGTTCCACAGTGAACTTCTTTAAACCTGAGAGTGATAGGGGTTGCAATGTACTTGTTGCTTGTGCCAGAGAATCCGCAGTTTGATTTTTACTTTTAGGTATCAACTGAATGTTGAAGGCATTGAATCCTTCAATAAGATCCCATATTGTATGCACGTAATTGGCCATCCTTTTTTCATGACATGAGTATTGTTTCCTTACTTTCCTGACCACTAGTTCAGAATCTCCAAACACTTGCAAAATTTTAACTTTCTTTCTTAATGCCATTAATAGCCCATGAACTAGAGCTTCATACTCAACTACATTATTAGTACACTAGAATTGGAGCCTATGAGCAGCAAAGTAGGTTTTACCTCTAGGACTAATCAGCTCAAGCCCTTCTCTAGAACCTTTCTTGGATTTGGATCCATCAAACCTCAATATCCAGCAACCATTAGCTCCTTCTTTTCTTGAGACACCTTTGTCTTTGCTGCTACCTGGAGGTTCTTCAGGAGGCCTTGGGTTCTTTCCTTTTAGATAATTTTGAATGCTCTTAATAGTTGGGGTTGTGTTAATGTATCTTTGTATCTGCTCCACTACAGTTTGACATAAGCAACACTCCAACTCAGAGTGAGAAGCATTGTGAACTTTGCACCAACTAGGAAGAAGCAATTCTTCAAAGTTCATATTTTTACCCAACTGAATTTGATCCTCTACACACTTCTAGATAAACTCCTGGAAGTTATCCAGCAAACTGAGTTGTCTATCTTCATGATCATCAAGTCCCTCTATGTGTTCAAATAGTGCTCCAGGACTAATGGCTTTTGATGTGCATTCACCAGAGGAGCTCTACAACACAAAGACTTCCTTTGTATCTGAAATAGGGGAGGCTAGGACATAGTTTCCCATACTAACTTCTGACACCAGTGTCTCATTTGAAGTATTTTGATATTCTGTAATCACATACTTCATTCTAGGTTCTCTCTCAATTCTGATTTGATTTGGGATTCCTTTCTAGGGGAGCTACATGTGATAATGATTTGTGGATGTATATTCATTTAGTGCTTTGGTAAAATCTCTACCCAAGATCAAACCATAAGTGTCAGGAATGTCTGCCACCTAAATGTTAAGTACTTGTTGTACCTTAGGGTTTGAAGCAACTTACATGGGGATCATGTTCAGTTCTCCTACTATATTCACCTTTGTTTTGTCCAATTGGTTGACCTTCTTCTAAGAGGCTGCAAGGGTAATGCCAAGAGCTCTATAGATAGAAAATGGCATAACATTTGTGGATGCCCTTGAATCTAGCAGAAAATTGTGCAGATTCTTCCCAAATATACGGATAGAAATCAAAAAATGAGGGGTTTCCATTTTTCCCTAGAATAAACTCAACTGTGAGTCATTTTGTGCAACTTGACCCCTATCTTTCTATTTTCCCTTATCTCCAGGTTGTGCTAGACTAAGACCTTTAGGTGCCTATGAACCAAGAGGCCTGCTAATTGCCTCATTCATTGCTACTCCTTGTGTTGCTATATTTGAATTAAAGGACCCTAGGACTATATTTCTGATTTCAGGAACCCTTAACAACTCAAAAGTAGAGAAACTCACCTTCACTTTCCTAAGTTCCTCGGTGACATATTCTCACAATTGTTCCACATTCATGTTGGTGTGGATCTCCTTGGCATGACCACTCTTCTTGTCTCTTGTTGCATCAGCATTGCTTCCTTTTGATGCATCTGATTGTCCTTCTTTTGTAAAATATTATGTTGGCACCTAAGGGTAGGATGGATTGTTATTGGCATGTGGGTCTGGTGGAGTAGTAAAATAATGTGGAGGAATAGATGTAGTAAATGGTCCTCCAGATTGTGGATTCCTGTGAGGCTTATTCCTCAAATCATACTTTCTAGTAGGTTGTTGAAACATCTGCACTTCTTCAACACTAGCCTCTTCTTCATCTGGTGGGCCATTGTCATTCTCAGTTTCCTCATTAAATAGCTAAGAGATTTTATCTTCATTGCGCACTTGTTCTACCTCTTCATTCTGACTACTGGACTCTTCTTTTTATTCATTCTCTTCACTCCTTGGGAAAGGAGCATGATTCAACACCAAAACAGGGGAATCATAAGGATTTGAGGGTACCAATTCCTGGCCAGTGGAGTTTTTTTCAACTTCATATTGGAAGATGGAAGCAGCAGTTTGAAACTCGAGACTATCCAGCTCTGAGTATTGACTTGTCTTGTGAATCCTACACCATCAAGACAAAGCAGCTTCTGCTAAGTATACACCACCTGGAGGTTTTTCTTGATTGGAAGGTTGATCTAGTGGAGTGGGTACCCCTCCATTGTTAAGCCCTATGTTCCATGGCCTATTCTACCTAGGTGGCTGTCTTCTTTCAAATCCTTGTCCACCTTGTTGACTTCTATCAAATTTTTGACTAGAACCTTGTCCTATTTCAAAGTTCGGATTTATGTAATAGTATTGCCCTCTATTCTCCCTATTGTAACTTGATTGTATACTTTTTTGAGTAGCTTGGAGTTGATTGTTCTAGTTCCTCAAGTATGTTACCTCCATATTCAACTTCTTCACTTTCTCAATCAGCTCATCTAACCTTTCCTTATCAGGACTACTGTAAGGCATTGAATTCACATTGTGTGGAGGGTATCCTGACACTCCTCCAAAACCTGTAGACTGATTCAAAACTTCTGAGTTCTACAAATATGTAGGGAAACCAACCTGTTGTTGTGGATGAAGGGGTTGATTAGCACTTTGTTGGGGATAACCGGGCCTTGGTTGGACCTGGTTTATTGGATGACCTGGGTGAGGGACCAGAGGCAACTATGGAATGGGATTCACAATGGGAGTGTGATTAGACAGAGCTTGGTTGAGAGATTGGACTTGGCCAAGGTGAGCAGGAGGTCCCAGAGATGGCAGGAGTCCTGAAAAGTGTTATCTCAGATCTATGCTGACCTTAACAGCCTCTATATATGCAGTGAGAAAATTGTTGGAGGATTAGTTCTCCATTTAAAGAAGGTGGATGTAAGTCTATCAAGGGCTTCAAAGTATACCTCTAAAGCAGTGACATCATCCACAGCATAAGGTGCTTGTAATCTAGTGTATGCACGGTGGAACCTATTGTTGAATGGCCCTATAGGGTTCATTGACCTCTCTCTTTACCCCAATAAACTGCATATAGAGCTCATTAGCACTAATGGGAACCTTAAACTTCTATAGAAATGCAACCTCAAGTTCAGCCTAGTTATGGATGGATGCAACAGGTAAATGATTGTACCAATAAAAGGCCTCCTCTCCTAGAAAATAGGGGAAAATTTTGCATGCAAAATCCTCATGATTAATCCCTCTATCTCTCAGACAAGTCTTAAAAATTGTAATATGCTCTTATGTTGTCCTATTAGGATCACTTGTATGAAACTTAGAGCAAAAATTCTTAGGGCTCTTGGGAATAACATTGTAGTTGTTGAAAGATAGAGGAGATGGGTTACTTGCCAGGAAAACCATTGGTGGAGGTGGAGGTGGTAATGGCTTATTGATGACCGGTTGGGGTTCTGGAATGGAACCAGTCTCAGAATCGGATGAGGATGAGGTGGATGAGAGTGAGGATGGTGGAATTGATAGATTGGATGATGATTCCTCCCTTGTTATGGTCCTTCTCAACCTGGTTGGAGGTGGAAATTCTTAAAATTCTTCTCATTCTCCTGGTGTAGATCAGGTTCTCCTTCTGAACCTCTTAGGAGTAATGGTGTTTAGAAAACACTCCATCTTGCTTCTTCAGGGCCTTCCTTCAAAACCAATATTATTGGGTCCTCCTTCTAGTACCAATCTTATTGGTGCGTTAGGAGGAGGTGAGCATACAATAACACTCAGTTTAGGCCCTCCTTCTAGCGCCAATCTTGTTGGTGCATTAGGAGGAGGTGAGCATACAACAGCACTCAGTTCAGGCCCTCCTTCTCGGACCAATCCCGTTGGTGGTGTTTTCTGCAGAGCAATAACTCAGATAGAATAAAAGTTATCCTATCTCTCTTGAAAGGTTGATCTATATGAACAAAGAGATAACCCCAAGGTCTCTCGAGTGTCTGGTCATGACAATGCAGTGGAACAACTCAGTGATAAATGTGAAAATGTTGGTAATCACAAAGGGACTTACAAATAAATGTTGGAAGCTCTAAACTCATCAAATCTTATAACAGAAGAATGCTTTAATTCCTAGTTCTAACCAAATAGTAAAATAAATAGCAAAAGATGAGGGTTTCAGAAGTCCTAAGATTAATACTACTTCTAAGATCAATAATGCAAATGAAGAAATACTTGGAATGGACCAATCCCTTAAAACTAATTCCCTGCTCAACCCAGGCTATACCTGCAATCTTACAGAAAACAGTGCAATCTTCAGAGGTGTTAAATATTTTTCAATTATGGACATTCATTCAATGGAACTAAATAAATGCCTACAATTGAACTAAGCACATAAGTATCAGGTACAAGTTGACCTTGCACATCATTCTCACAATCAATAAGTTGCACAAAGTATGAACCAGAGATTGCTACAACATTGCAAGCATTAAATCACAAGCATAATTAACTAAACCTAAGATGCATTCAAACATTTCCAAGAAAGTTCAAATATAGAACAAGAACCATGCAAGATTATTCAATCCAAAGAAGGCACCAATCATACCACAATGTCTCCACTCATATTAAATCGTCAATAATAACAATAATTTTGATTATGTGTTACAGCATTTCCTTGAAATATAAAACTAACTTCTAATCTTCTAACCTGCTACTCTACTGCTTAACCTACTCTTTACAAGTCTTTTTGCTTACTCTACTCTTTTTTGAAGAACTCTTAGAACCTTTTTTGAAGAACCTAATAAACCTTTACAAATGAGGCAAAATGCCACTCTTATAGAATTTTTGATCAGTGCAAACCCCAAGTTAGGGTTACGAACAGTGTTGGCCACCAATCAGATTGGCCCAAATAGCTTGCAATTGTAATGATGATTTAATTTTCCTGCAAGATAGATCACTTGATTAGTTGTACCTGCGAGTTAAATAAACATCATACAATAGAATGCATTGGAATAATTACAAGAAATGGAAGAACTTGGAAAGATCTCACCCATTTACTACTCCATGTCTAACTTCTATTGCACCTCCTCAAGCTTTGGAATGATGGATGCCTTTAGATTTGTGTGTGAGCAACTCTATATGCCTAGCCTCTGCAAAGCTTTTGAAGGATTTTAAAAGTAAACTAATGTGCAAACTAGAAAACTCAATTCTAATATGCAAATAGTAATGAATAGCCTATGATATCAAGAATGCCTATAATATGAGTAGTCTAAGTAAATGATCATGGATCCGAAAATGAGATCAAGATTGTCATTTTATAGAAAATGCAATCTTGAACGGATGGACAAGATGAGAGCTTTAAGGAATGCCCTAGAATCAAAGGTCAAGATTAATAAGGAAACTCTCAATTAGGGTTAGGGAAAAATACCCATATGTGTAAATAAGATTTAATTAAATGAATTAAATCAGGACTGAATGTGACAGTGGAGATGAAATTAGTAAAAATCAAAAGACAAAAGGATGGGATTTTAGAAAATCAGTAATTTTAGAAATTAATTGATTTGTAGAAGAATATTTCTATTTTGAATTAAATTAATTCAAAATAGGGATTTTGTGAGATAACAAGTAATTGATTTTTGAAATTAATTACTAAATGAAGAATCAGTTAAGTATGTGAGATATTTTTAAATGATTTGTTTTATTTAAAAATATAATAGTGTCACATGCCTTAATTAAATAATTAAAAATAATTATTTAATTTAGAAGAAGTATTTAATTAATTAAATAAATTAATGAATTTATTTAATTAAGAGAGGATTTAGGAATTAGTGACATATTAAATAGATATATTAAAATATATTAATTTAATAATCAGGAGGACATTAATGATAAGGATTAATTAAATAAATGAGATTTTGTTTAATTGCAAGAAGACTTTGATAATTAGGGATATATTAGATAAATAAATAAGATTTATTTATTTCATAATCATGAAGAATGAGAGATTATGAATTAATTAAATAATTATAATTTATTTAATTAATAGTTGAATGTGGGTTAGAAACATAACTAAAATGTTATAATCATGTCATGACGAAAAGTGGTAAAATAGTGCTTGCAGGTCTTGGTCATTTTTATGTGTCTACATTTGCCCCTCTTTGTCATAATATAGCTTGTCGCATTGTGGCAAAGAAAACAAGTCCAGAATATGCCTCAACGGAGGTATGGAGTGCCTATGCCCCCTCGGGAAAATTTTTGAATTTCGACACGAGGTCAAAAAATTTTGGAAAATATCCCGACTAGCTCAATTAATGACTAGGAAAGTGATGGCGCGATCTGATTTAGAAACAGAGAACGTTAAGGTAGCCAAAATGCTTATCAAAGGCAGTCAAATGAGCCTCCAGTAGGACCTACTAGGTCAAAACCCTAATTTTCAGCCTATAAATAGGTTGAAAAGGTCAATCCAAATGTCATTTTCTCATTTGGATATAGAATATTTTAGAAACCAGAGCTCTGAGAGACGATGGTGATCCCTACGACTACACACCGTGGATATCGCGTGCGCACATTCCGATGACCCGAAGGCGCAGGGGCACCGGTAAGTACCCTAT
The DNA here is from genome assembly GCA_007115665.2 of Sequoiadendron giganteum. Taxonomy (NCBI): domain Eukaryota; kingdom Viridiplantae; phylum Streptophyta; class Pinopsida; order Cupressales; family Cupressaceae; genus Sequoiadendron; species Sequoiadendron giganteum. Next base: position 362,374,182 of record CM021105.1, on the reverse strand, counting down.
CCAACTTGTCAAATTTTAAATTTCTTGCATTTATGAGGGTCAAAAGGGCGGGAATCAAATACGATGCGATGCAAACGCTATTGTGAAAGCCGCAATCGCTTTCGCGTTCGCCGCATTTGCTTGCGTCGCGACGCAAGTGCGATGGGTAGACTAGGGTTCTTTGTGCGATTGCCCATCCGCAAGGGGTAACGACGCATTCGAATATTCATGACGTAATTGATAGAATTGCGATGCATTTAAAAATCTTGAGACGCAATCGATTGACTTGCGACGCATTTGAACTTTTGAGACACAATTGATAAGCCTAATGATGCATGCATTGTTGGATTGCGCATTTGATGGTCATAACAATGCATTTGATTTCTTGAACCGCATTTGTTATTCACAGAGTCGCAATTGACTAGTTGTGACACATGTGTGTTCAACGCGGTGCATTTGTAGTTGACCAAAGTTGACTTTTGTTGGCTTTGTTTCGAGATTAACCTTTATGTACCCTTCACTTGCCAGTAGTAATAAACTTTTTCGTAATGCTTCCCAATATGTTCTAATCCTTGCTCTTTGCTTGTGCAGAGTCGGCTAGTGCCCATTTATACTCGAGAGTTCCGACCTGCCACTTATGCTTTCAGAGATCATCTCAGTGATAGACAGAGATAGCGGTTGATGGCCCTAGGCCTATACCATATTACTTGTATGCCCGTTATTCGGGTAAACAAAGGTTTGATTATAGCTCTTTGCGAGAGGTGGCATTCTAAGACCTGCTCGTTTCACCTGCCTACTGGAGAGGTGACGGTGACTTTAGAGGATGTCTATCATATTCTCCAGATCCCAATTAGCGGAGAGAGGGTGGTCTATGATCCACACCGAGGGCAACAGGTTTTGACAAAGAGATATGAGGTTGTCGATGATGTGCAGTTGGCCATGGACAGTTATGAGATTGGCTGGTATGTTGTAGCCGATCGATTTCCCCGATTTGATGCCATACTCATGACCTTGATCACCAGATTACTGATTCCAGTTCGTCACGGTCACGGATTTTCCATTGGATGGGGGGATGTTCTTGTGCGCATGTGACTACATAGGACTATTTTCACTTGGGGGCCATGCTTGTTGGCTATGTTATACCATCAGTTGCATGAAGTAGTTTACCATAAGGGTCACAGTATCAGCTGTGGGACCACCTTACTCATGATTTGGGTATGGGAGCGCATTCCCGTGTTTCGACCACCAGTACAGATGCAGCAGTTGGGTGATGGGATGCCCTATGTGTATTTATATGTGGGATCAATTAGCCAGACTCGTGTTGGAGATACCGAGTACTGGCGTCATCAGATAGACACGATGATCAGTTTTGTGTGGAGACCCTACAGAGATTATGCCCAGTGGGCAGATGAGGATGACCACTTGTCCTTTTGCAAATAGTTTAATTGAGATGTACCTGCCCCAACGGGTACTATGGCAGTTTAGGGAGCAACAAATTGTGCAAGTAGGCATAGCAGAGTATGCTCGGTCTTCCAGAGAGACCATGTGGGGGCCGCCCATATCAGTCATAGTAGCATAGCAGTAGGTTGACAGCCTGGTGGTAGTTCAATGGGCATGGAGAGGGGGTCCAACAAATGCGGGAACATCAACCGAGTTTGACACCTGGTGGCAGGTTCACAGGCCCATTCCTTTGATAGATCCAGATGGTCCACCACCCATTGATCGGAGATCAGTTATTCTGCGGGTACCGCGGAGAGGTCGAGGTGGCAGGGATGGAGGGAGGGATGGTAGAGGTGCCAGGGGTAGAGATGGAGGCAGGGTAGGAGGAGGCCGAGATGGGGGACATGGAGGAGGTGGGGGAGATGGGGAAGGTGGAGGAGATGGTGGAGGTGGAGGAGATGGGAGGGGTGTGAGGAGGAGGAGAGATGGCAGAGGGCGGAGGCAGCCCAGGAGAGTCAGATAGAGAGTAGGTGGTGTACCATTGTCACCTATTCAGGAGGAGGGGGAGGAGAGAGAGGTGGAGGTGAGGGCCGAGAAGGTCAGAGGAGATGAGGAGGAGGTGGAGGTGGTGGTAGAGGAGGAGGTAGAGGTGGTGGTGGAGGAGAGAGTAGAGGCGGATCCACTTGTTGGGGGACACCCTCTAGACATAGATGTGGAGGAGGTCTGGGCCGAGGGGGAGAGGGATGAGGAGGAGGATGAGACAGATCAGCGACTACGGGAGCGCATGATCTCTAGAGATGACGAGGGTGCCAGATCACCCATTTTTCCTGTAGATGCCATGATTGACCAGAGGATCATTGATCTTCAGAGCATACTATATGTGACCTTGTCTCAGAACAAGGCCTTGGTAGCAGAGTTAGAGGTCACCCGAGTTGAGAGAGATCAGGTCGTCATTCGGCGATAGGAGTCAGAGCGATGGGTTTCAGAGTTTGTAGGGTTGTGCACGGGACCGATAGGGGATATAGCTTGGGAGTTAGCCAGGATGGCAGAGAGCAGGGGCCGATATAGGGCACTATATAAGCAGGTTGTCCCACCAGATAGATGGGACCTAGGGTTGTCCTGATCCTATAGTAGGACAGGTAGTGGCAGTCGGACACATAGTAGCAGGTCATATAGCAGTAGGCATACCAGCGCTAGGGGGTCTACTGCATTAGGGCAGTCATAGGCCATAGATCACATAGCTCACACAGGCACTCATCAGGGCACAGTCATAGGTCAGAGCATGGGCCTAGATCAGAGCATGGGCACAGGTCAATGTCTTAAGGGCAGTAGACAAAGCAGAGTCAGCCTCCCGTTACCGATCCCTCAGGATCACAGAGTCAGAAGCCAGAGAGGACACCCATTCAATTCACTATTCACCTTATGACTCAGCCGCAGTCACCTTCCAATTCACCTCCACGAGATGGAGGAGGACCATCCTAGGACTTGCTTGTTTAGACATTTGTATGTTTTGATATTCGAGCCTACGAACTCCATTTTTGGGATGTTATATGACTCTATCCTGTGACATGACATTATTTTTGAGATTTATATATATGCGATGCAGTTTTGATGTGGCCTATATGATGTTATGTGTTATGGTATTCTAATGTTCTATGAGATGCTTATGTGATGCTTTTATGATGTTATGAGGTGTATGGATGTTATTCTTATGCTTATGAATTCAATTATGGATGTGGTTTATGTATGTATGCATTGTGTAATGTGATGATGATGTGATTCCTATATGTTAATGTAAATGTCTATCTATGAGGCTTATATGTTGATGCAAATGATGGTCTTATGGATGGATGAAAATGATAGCGTTTATGTAATGTGAATTATGGTAATTGATTTATGCAGATGTGAATATGAAATGCTCATGCCATTGTGTATGTAATTTTGTTTTTGTATGTCACAGGATATCATCAGAGGACGAGAGAAGGGAAGGCGAAGATGGATGTTAGTGCAAAGAAAGATATGCATGTTAGTGTGGAAAATTAAAAATCCTTCAAAAGCTTTGCTATAGTGCTATCCTAGTTGCTCCTTAATCATCATTAGGCGAAAATATCATGATGGTCGACAAACACTATGATATGACATAGATCAATAGTGTGCAAGGTTGAACCATCACGTAGATCAATAGTCACATTCAAAGGATGATCATGACTCATGCAAGGAACATAATTGCCCCTAGTTATATTATCATGATCAACCGCCAGAAAACCAAGCCAATCATGAGATGTCGTTGCTTCTCTAAATCCCGATAATAGGACATCCTTGAGAAACTAGCCACATGATAGGAAAAAATAGACAGTAAAATCATCGCACTACGTCGTTGCTTCTCCAAAATCCTGAAGTTAGGACATCCTGGAGAAACTAATAGTAGAGTGATAAGCAGACAAGGATAATCATCATGATATGTCGTGGTTCCTAAGACATAAGAAACTAATATCATGATAATTATCAAAAGACAAAAAAAACAAAAGTTTTCCAAGTGTTTTCCAAGTGTTTTAATGTCAAATGTCAACCGATATCAAATTTAGGAAGGACACATCCTAAATGACATTGATATCTAGGAGATTGATTCTCGGAGTTAGGAGAATCTATCAAAATTGCCAAATGATGATGATGATGCTTAGGAAGGACACATCCAAAAGCATAAAGAAGTGACAAGAGTTGCTCTTCAGAAGGACACATCTTGAAGAGGAACTCAAAGTTTTGCCATGATAAATTATTTTGATATGATTTCGACTACATGTTACTGCTGACATGCTGACTTGACTGAGATTGTTTGATGAAACAGATTGTCACAAGACTGGTAGTTCAAGATTGACATGAGATTTGATTGATTTGAGGATAGTTTGATGTGTGTGAATGTGTAGTGCCAAGAACCCTAAAGGACTGACCTAGTGCGGCCTCAGGGGTCCATCGATTGATGGCCTTGCCTACGTTGTGCACTCAGAGACCTCTTAGTTTGACACGACCAATGATATTGTCCAAAGGACAGAAGTTTGACTCACGATTTATTTTGTGACAAACCTAGAAGGACTGACCTAATGTCTCGGGGATTTAAAGATGAATCTTGCCTACGTAGCAAATGCGCAGAGACAACGTAGTTCGGACTTAGACAAAAGATTGATTGATGTGATCGATTGAATTGATCAGATTGACTTTGACTTTGACTCTGTTTTTGGGATTTTGACATTGGTTTGGATGTTTTTGGTGTTTTCTCAAGACGCTTTCTAATTTTTAGGACTTTTTTCAGGACTTTTTCAGATTTTTAGGGTTTTTTCAGGACTTTTTACGATTTTTAGAATTTTTTCAAGACTTTTTAAAAATGTGGGATCATGTGCGGTACCCACTACAGTTGTGTGATAAAGGTCTTGCCCCCAGATAGGTCGGGAAATACCCTAGTTTGATGATATGGAGATAGGCAGACAAAAGGCAAGGATAGGCAAGGGATGATGTCAACCAAATGTTAACCATGGCCGGAATTGACGAGACTTAAGACGAATGTCATGAATGTGTCAGACTTTTGTGATTATGACAAGTGGATAAAGGTCAATTTGAGTAACCGTAGATGGTGAAGCGATGATTGACTACGCATGGTGCCTGTTTGCCAGGTTTTCACCATGGTACTTATCCAAAGCGCCTATTTGCCAGGTTTTCACTATTGGATGAATTCATTTCTTTTTACTATTTTTGCCATTTTTTTATTTTTTTGATGTCACCAAGATGCCTATTTGCCAGGTTTTCATCAAGGGAAGATTTTATTTTATTTTTCAATTTTTTTTGTATTTTGTAGGTTTTTAACCCAGCTCTCTGATGCTATGTCTAGAAATTTCTCAGATGTAAGATGTTGATAGGCTCAATCAGTTGTTCTCCATCAGGTGTGGCCAACTGATAGGCTCTGGACCCAAATGTAGCAGTAATGATATACGGGCCAAGCCAATTAGCCTCAAACTTTCCTGGCTTTTCACGGTCTGCCTAATTTCTGGGGTTCTGCATGAGAACCAAGTCACCAATTTCAAACTTTCTCACCATGACTCTTTTGTTATAACTTCGACAGAGATGATTTTGATATGCCTGTAAATGATTTAAGGCATTTTGTCACCTTTCTTGTAGCATTTCCAGCTCATGTAGGCGAGTATTTCTATACTCTTCATCATCAATCGTTCCTTTCAAAGAGACACAAAGAGAAGGAATTTTGACCTCGATGGGTAATATGGCCTCAGATCCATAGACCAGCGAAAATGGAGTGGCTCCAGTGGGGGTACGGATGTTGGTACGATAGGCCCATAAAGCAAGATTAAGTTGTAAGTCTCAATCTCGGCCAGCGTCATTGACGGTCTTCTTCAGAATGCGAAGGATTGTTTTATTGGACGCCTCAGGTTGACCGTTACCTTGTGGGTAGTATGGAGTGGAAAAATGGTGTTGAATGTGGAATCTCTCACTGAGTTCATGAACGTCCTTATTTTTAAATGGACCGTCGTTATTTGTGATGATGGATTGTGGGACACCATACCGAAAAATGATGTAATTTAGGATAAACTTGGATATTTGCTTGTCGGTGATGTAAGTGAGAGGGACGGCTTCAATCCACTTAGTAAAATACTCGGTGGCGGTGATTATGAATTTATGGCCATTAGAAGAGGATGGATGGATCTTACCCATGAGGTCGAGTCCCCATTGTGCGAAAGGCCATGGAGAAGTGATCGGTCTCAATTCCTGTGCAGGTGCATGAATTAAGTCACTATGTACTTGGCATTTTTGACATTTTCTGACAAACTAAAGAGCATCTTTTTCCAATGTTGGCCAGTAGTACCCAAGTCTGGTGACCTTCCTAGCTAAGGTTGGACCACTCGAATGAGATCCGCATATACCCTCATGTACTTCTCGTAAGGCCGTTTGGGCTTCATCAGTGTCGAGACAGCGAAGAAGGGTGTTGTCAAAGCCACGGTATTATAAGGTGTCACTGACGATGGCATGTCTAGCCACTTTTCGGATAAAGGATTTTCGTTGGTTGTTGGACAAGTTGGGTGGGAGGGTTTGGGTTTTAAGATAGTCATATATGTCCTGATACCAAGGCCAACTGGGACCAACAATATCGTGCACCATTTTTTACTCTAGAATATCATATGCAGGCATCAAAAGCTGTTCCACTAAGAATTCAAATTGTGATACATTCTTAGGGATATTTAGGAGAGATTCGATGGTAGCCATTGCATCAGCCGCTTTATTCTGTGTTCATGGGATCTGTTCAAATGCAATCATTTTGAAATACCTTTGGAAACTATCCACCATTCTTTTATAGGGAAGTAATTTCTCATCTTTTGTGTCACAGTCATCATTCACTTGATTGATGACCAACTGAGAATCTCCAAATACGAGCAATGTCTGGATTTTCCATTTTATTGCTATCTTGAGACCTGTGACCAATGCCTCATATTCTGCTATATTATTTGTACAAGGGAAAGTGATTCGAAATGATTTAGGAATTGAATCCCCTTGTGGTGTGATAAATAATATGCCAGCTCCTGAGCCGTGACCAGTGTGAGACCCATCAAAGTAGAGTTTCCATGGTAGAGTTGGTTCTGCGTGAAAGATGGACTCATCAGGAAAATCAGTTATCAATGGATGAGTAGCTTGGATTGGTGCATCTGCCAGTTGATCTACTATTACTTGACCTTTATTGCTTTATGCTCCACATATTGTATGTCATACTCGCATAATATCATGACTCATTTCGCCAAACGGCCTGTCAATGCTGCTCGACTCAAGAGATATTTTAATGGGTCAATCTTTGCTACTAAATGTGTTTGATGCCTCAACATATAGTGTCTTAGTTTCTGTGCCGCAAAGACAACTGCAAGGCATGCCCTTTCAATGGTTGTGTAGTTGAGCTCAAATCCAATTAGTGTGCGACTGATGTAATATATGGCTCTTTCTTTTTCTTCATGGTCATTTTGCACCAATAATGCCCCCAGTGCATTTATCGTTGCGAAGACATATAGGATCAATGGTTTGGCCTCAATAGGCGGCATTATAATTGGTGGTGTTAATAGATATTCTTTAATTTGGTCAAAGGTTGTGTTGCATTTATCTATCCATACAAAAGGATTGCTTTTGCATAGCAGATATTGGAATGGTTGACACTTGTCTACCAACTGTGCTATGAATCGGCGAATAGATTGCAATCTGCCCTGAAGTGTGCATAACTCACTGATTCCCTTTGGTGGAGGCATGTCCATAATTGCTTTTAATTTTGTGGGATCAACCTCAATGCCTCGTCTTGAAACTATGTATCCCAGCAGCTTGCCTGAAGTGACTCCAAAGACACATTTCTTTGGGTTTAATCTAACCTTGTAATCTTCAAGTCGTCTGAAAATTTTGTCTAAGACTTTGAGATGTTCTTTCCTTGTCAAAGATTTTTCTAATAGGTCATCCACATAATCTTCCATTAGAATATGCATCATGTCATGGAAGATTGTTTTCATAGCCCTTTGGTATGTGGCGCCTGCATTCTTTAGGCCAAAAGGCATGACATTCCAACAGTAAGTTCCCCAAGGGCAAGTGAATGTCATTTTATGTTGATCCTCTATTGCAATTCGGATTTGATTATTGCCTGAGAAACCATCCATGAGAGATAGCATCTCATACCCTGCCATGAGGTCAACAATCATGTCTATGTTTGGTAAGGGGAAGTCATCCTTTGGGCAAGCCTTATTCAAATCTCTGAAATCCGTGCAGTTACGGATTTGTCCATTTGGCTTTGTAACAGGAACAATATTGGATATCCAATCAGCATAGTCTATTGACCTTATGAACTCAGCATCCAATAACTTTTTTAGTTCAGCCTTGACAAGTAATGCAATTTGTGGGTGCATTTTGTGCAACTTTTGTTTGATCAGCTTGATTCCTAGGATTAAAGGAAGATGATGTAGAACCAGTTTTGGATCAAGACCTGGCATGTCAACATATGACCATGTGAAGTTAACTTTCCTGTCTGTGAAGAAATGTTTGAATTCAGGTTTTTCTTCGTCTGACAATGATGCGGCCAAGAGAATCATTTTGGGATTCTCTGGTGTGGCTATGATAACTTCTATTGTGTCCTCAATGAGCATAGTTGATTTTTCTTGTGTTACGGGGAGAAAGTCCAATCCTCCATCCTTAGGCGCCTCAGAGAGGTTTTCACCTTCGGATACATCCTTTGTTTTTACTATTTTATTGCCAGAAGGTGCCTTACGGTTTTCACCTAAAGACATTTCTTTTTCTTTTTTATTCTTTGTATTTTTGCGACTGGAGGGTTGCATAGTCTTGTTATGCCTTCAATAACCACCCCATCTTTTGCCTTGGTCAAAATGGATCCCCCTTTGTTATTTTTGTACTTAATTGTTTTTGAAACAAAGTTTGGGGTCTTGTTTTACCAATACTTTGTTTTTCTTTGGTTTCTCTGTTGGAATCGGAACCAGAACTGAATCAGGTTCTGAAAGTTCCTTTGAAACTTGTTTTGGTTTCAATCCTGATAGTCCTTTCTTTATGTCTTTTTTTATTGTATTTAGCAGACTTGGAGCCAGAGTGAGGGTTAACTTAATCAACTCCGCCCCCGCCTCCGCTATTTTGACTTTTGGTTTTAGTCGTTGTCTTTTGTTTAGTTTTGTTATGTCGGTCTTTGTTTTACTTTTTGTCTTTGTTTTTGTGTTATCTTTAGTTGGCAGACCAGGAACCAGAATTGGAACAAAGTTTGGAAATTTCTCAGAAAGTTTTGAATCAGTTTCTATTTTAGTTTCGCCCCCACTGGTTGGCTGCACCATCGACTTTTTGACTGGAGTCGTACTATTGTGAAGTGTTGGTTCACTTTCAGTTTTGACTCCGCCTTAACTGCGTGTTAATGCATTAATGACAGTTGGTCGTGTAGGTAGAAATATTCATGTTTATCTTCATATAAGGGTTAAACGAGTCATTATTATCATTATTAGAAGATTGAAGGGCATGAAAGATCAGTGGCAGAGTTCATTCGAGCAAAGGGATTGAAGAGGAGAAGATTGTTGCGAGCGGATCAGTTCAGAAGGTTAGTTGCGTTCTTGTGTATTCGAGGTAGGTTTTTTTTTTAATTGTTGTTCTTCATTTTATTTATTGTGGCATATTTTGTATATACGTTTCCCCGTGCTCTGATCATGTCATTTTCAAAAGTTCATGATTCTTGGCGTGCTTGTTTGAATGGTTCTTTTATATTGTTGGTCGAGTTGTTTCTTTGTTTTTGTTTGTATTTTATTGTTAGTTCTTTCTATTTTTAGGGCACCGTCGCTTTCACGTTTTAATCATGATTGCGTCATGTTGTTTTGGAAGTTACAGTGAGTTAGATTAGGTTTAGGTTTTCAATGGTGATTAGGTAGATTAGAGATTTACAGTGAGTTAGGGTAAATTGATTCATCATTTTTTTACTTAGGGTTTTGTCACGTTTGGTCTAGTAAAAATGGCAAGGTTTAAAATCTGTGCCCTAGTTTTTATCAGGTTTGTTAGATTAGGGTTTCGTTGGTCTCTGTAATCACTTTAAATGATTAAAAAGTGATATCTTAGGATTGATTCGTTCCCCGTGGTCCTATGAATGTAGTTTTTTTAAAGCCCCTTTTCGTTTTAAAGCGACCTCGGTTTTAATCACGAGTTATATGCTAAAACAAAAAAAATCCTTGATGATGTCATGGTCAATCTAAGTTGAGGCAGGATCAGAATCGATCTTGAACTTAAGAATTTCATTTTACAAAAGTTAACGATTCCATTTCCATCCCGATTTCAGCTCCATGTATAGCAAGAAGTCTTCTTTAGGAAATCATGGTCAATCTAGGTGGAGATGGGATCGGAATCGATCTTGAACTTGAAAGTTCTATTTTGAAAAAGGTGTCGATTCCATGTTTCATCCCGTGTCCGGCTCCTCGCATAATGAGAAAATCTTCCTTCAAAATAACGATGACCAAATCGGAAGCGGAGGCGGAATGCAAATAGAATATAAAAAAAATGAAAATTCGAAGAAAATCAAATCCGTTTTTCATTTCGATCCTAGTTACGATAACCTCCCCGATTCCAACTCCGAGCCCGTTCATTGTTAGTGAAATTTCTATATCGATTTTTGCTCCGAGTCCGGCAGTCTTGAAAAGATTGTTTTAGAATGTGTTTCTGCCCGGTTCCGCCTCTAATGTATATATGAAAGGTATGGTTTTAAATTATGTTTTATGATAATATCTAAAGATCTAATTAAAGGTTTTGCTTGAAGGAAAGTTGAAAGATGTTAGGAACATCAGGGGAAGTTGCTTTGAGAAATCAACTTGCAGAAACATCAAAAGTAGTATCAAAACCAAAGAAGTTAAAGCCAGAACAACTGCCTTATACATTAAGGTATAATCACAGGAGTTCGGTTGTGAAGATGAGAGGGGTGGAATCAGATTGGTTGGATATCACTGACACCAATTTAGATCAATACAATTTTGAGGAATGGTATTCAGAAGCATTTGACAAGGATATTACATTGACTATAGAAAGAATTGTCAGCTCTGGGTTAGCTCATATCACCTTATTTCCTATATATGTCCAGTGCCTGGAGTTAATCATGACAGTAGCCAGTGCTTACAATCCTGCTACAAGATTATGCATGGATTCACAAGACAATGTGATTATTAATCTCACTCCTCAAGCATTTCAGACTATATTTGATGTTCCAGATCCAAAGAGCTTGGTGCAATTAAATGAGGCAGAGGCCTTGGAGCAATATAGTAACCATAAGGGAATGAATAAATCTCGCTTGAACAAGAAGTGGTTGAGGACAGAAAAGAAATCTCTAAGTAAACTTGCAGATCAGCCAAAGAGGGCAGATTTCTATGAAGAGATAGCAAGGTTGATTGCGATGTTGTCTAGGGTGTTTGGAAAGAGGGATGCATTTTGCTTCAAGGAGTGGATGTTTCCTTTTATTCAGACTATCTTGAAAGGAGAACAAAAATTTGATTGGACAATGATTGTTTCTGATGCCATACATGATCAGTTAACCAGGATTAGAGAAACCAAGTGTTTCTTTATGACCTCTTATATTGTTTATGCAGCAGCAAGAGTGGGTGTTTTCCCAGGTTTGAACAGAGTGGGCGTAATGGGAGCCTTGGATGGACAAAAGAAGGTATGGGAGCACTATGATAAATTATCTCTTCAGGTTGTTGAGACTCATTTCAGGAGAGTCGATGATGCATTTTTATATGTGGTCATCAATCAATTAAATGGAGATGTAGGATACAGGTTGAGTCAAGAAGCCATGGCATTCATTGTTGAATGGGGAAGTTGGTACATCCAATACCCCAAATTTACATACTTTAGGTTATTTGGTTTTGAAGGCCATCCACATTTACTTCCAAGGTGCTGCAGCAACAGGATGGTGCTGATGGAGTTCGTATATCAAGCTATTGGAGTTAATGCTCGGTTTGGGATTAAGCATAAAACTGGATGTCATAAATTTCCCATGAAGTTGGGTGAATATAGTTGTTAACACTTGAAGGGAGCAAAGGTGGTTTGTAATGAGTTGATACAATTGAAATTGGGATTGTATACAGCTCATAAGTATTTTGATCTGAAGAAGAAGATGTATGCCTTATTACCTTCAGTGTTCACTAGATATTTTAATTTGTTAGAAGATTTTTGGAGTGATCAGCAAGATGAGTATGACTTGAGAAAGAATAATTATGAAAGATTATCGGTCTCACTCATGTCAAAGCTAGGTGTTAAAGGAAACATTCCTAACACCTTGGTGGATGATGGAATAGTGTTGGATCCATCTTATGAAGCATTGAACATTGGCACCAAGAGTCTGGATCCAATTGATTGGGATGCTGAAGAAATAATTGATATTAAGAAGATTGGAAGGACAGTGTTGGATAGAAGTGTGCAATGGTTAGTGCTAAGAATTCAAGCTTCTCAAGGACTAGTTCTTAAAAAGGATAAAGGATACAAGAGAATTAAGAGAAAGACACCTCCCAAAGAGGCATTACAATTCTTTCCTTCTGACATTGAAGAAGTAGAACTTGAGGTGGTAGATGATGGAGAGGAAACACAAGAAGGAGATGCTCCAGTAGAATCTGTTATTTCAACACCTACATTAGGTGAATCATCCGTCCAAGCCCCACTTACAAGAAAGAGGAGTAAAGAGATTCAAGAAGGGGCTCTTCATACCATGGCTGAAGCTGCTAAGGGAAAAGAAGTGGAGGAAGAAGTTCTGGAAATTGAAACAGATTCAGATGAAACTTTGTCAAAAAAGGATTTGCAAGAAAACATGCCTTTAGAGGAAAATATTGAGCAGATTATAACACAAGAAGAGCAATGGAAGATGTTTGAAGAGGAGAAAAGAAATTCTGATGCAAGGGCTGCAGCGGAGAGACAAAAATAAATTGATGCTAAGGTAGCAGTTGATGAATTAGAGAAGGAAAGGAGGCAATAAGAACATGAGCTTAAAGTTAAAATAGAAAATGACAAGCTAGAGCTGATACAAAAGATCCATGATCTTGAGGAGGAGAAAGCAAGAAATCGGAGGGAAAAGGAAATTCTGGTTGCTAGGTTGAAACAAGCAGAGGAAGCTCGACAAAAAGAGGAAGAATCAGAAAAGATCAGGAAGGAAAAAGAGGTCGAAGACTTGATTAGGAAGCAATAGGAAGAAGAAGCAGAAGCTGAAAAACTTAAGGCTTTGGAGGTAGAACGGTTAGAAAGGGAAAAGCTAGAGGCCTTAGAAAAGGAGAAGTTGGAAAGGGAGGCTTTAGAAAAGGAAGAATTAGAAAGAGCAAGAATAGAGAGGGAAGAATTAGAAAAGGAAAGGTTAGAGAAGGAAAAAGTCGAGAAGGATCGGTTGGAAGAAGAGAGATTGAGGAAAGAAGAAAACAAGAAAATGCAAGAACAGAAGGATAGAGAAGAGGCTGAAAGACTGGTGCAAATGCATATACTACAAGAACAACAAGAGAAAGCAAGGATTGAATCTCAATCTCAAGTGTGTATGCAGCCACCTTCTACAGTTATTGCTCCCTCTTCCTTTACGATGACTACTGCTCCAAGTGCTCCTACATGGCTAAAACTGGACCTGCAGAAGAGGGCAGTAATACCTTCACAACCTCTCAATTGGGAGGACATGATGAAAGGAATTGAGTAGGAGAGGCCTAAAAAGAAGGCTAAAATTCTACATTCTACCCGACTCACAGACAAAGGAGAAATTGTTGCTGAATGTGCCATGCCGATGACAGAAAAGGAGGTAGGGGATATGCAGTTAACAGATTATTAGCTGAGTACGGTTAATTTGGGAAGACCCACTAGAAATCAGAAAATGAATTTGATTGATGTGGTGGCTTCAACCACCAAGTCAAGAATGATCAAGGACAAGCAAAAAAAGGATGAGCTTAAAGCTCAATTGGATCAACTACATTCATTCTTGAAGAGTGTCTCCTCTCCAAGATCACAATAGGTAGCAGCCATTGAGACTCCTATTTTGTTAAGCAAAAAGGAGGTAGATGATTTGGTACAAGTAAAAGGCAAAGCGGAGATGGTAGATCGATGGGTGGACAAACTAAACCGAGAGGTGGGTGAAGTTTTGGTAGAAGGTTTTGAAGCCTACAAGGACACAAAAGGGTTAGTAAAAGAAATGTATCAATCCATTAAGGCATCAGAGAAACAAGGAGAAGAGTATAAAGAATATAGTCAGAAGTTAGAAAAGGTGAGTGAATTGCCTCTAACAACTCTTCTGGAACAATCCATACTTGAGGAAGATAACAAGGATTTTGTGGAGAAAAGTTCTCGAATAGTCCGATTTAGGACTGAATTTTTGTGTAAGCATAAGAATGAGATTCAAGAGACTGTAAATGATTTAACTGAGCAATTGGAAGAGTTAGAAGCAGCTATTTCCATTATTGTAGATATAAATGCATTTACAAAAGAGGGCATGCCTTTTAATCAAATAAAGGAAAAGTGGGATGAAATATTCAAAGGACTTATGCAAAAAGGAGATAATGGCAGAGAGTTGATGTTAGATCGACTAGTAGAGGTCAAAGAAGAGATAAAAGTTGCTAGGAGAGAGTTAATAAAGGTGAAAAGTATGAAGGAGTTTGTTGCAGCTGAGTTGGATCGGATTAAATTTGAAGATGACTAGATTGATGGGCCAAAGATGGATACTCTACAGCAAGTCTTCACCAGCTACGATGAGTTCCTAGCAGATCCAGCTTCGCATGCATGAATCCTTACATGCATGATGTTCTCCTTCCTTGCATGTTGCATGCATACAGTAGTGACAGTTTTGGGGGTGCATGACTTCTTTTCTTTTCTGATATCTTCTATTTTTAGTTAAGATTGAAAGTCTAATGTAAGAACTCAAGATCAAATTGATCTGAGTTTCCAAGAGAGTCTAATTCCTAAAAAGGTGGATAACCTAAAATTAGAAGTGAGGTTCGAACTTTTTGTATATCTATAAATACCATATGGGTATCATTTTGTAAGGGTCGGCTAATTGAGAATTGGATTGGCTTACCTAATGCTAGGATATAGAATTTTGTAGTGATTTTACGGAGATACAGTGTACTTGATCTTTTACAGTTAATAGAATTACAGGTTTACTTGAAATATGGTGTTTGGAATTAAATTGTTTGTTTGATAAGGATGATAAGTTATGATCTATCTGTATGCAGTGATTGTGCTGAACATAAGAGTTTCTTGAATGATGAAAGTCATTTGAAGGAATCAGATTTAAGGATCATCTTATTAGATTGTCATTGAGTTGAAGTTATTAAAAAGTCTGTTGATCTATAATTTTGATGATGAATGAGTGTGTGTTGTTTTGAAACCCTTGAAATATTTGTGAAGAGTAATTGCGAAGTTAATTAAGAACCTAAAATGTATGCAGTGGTATAGATTATGCTATAGACTGTGTCATCTTATGGTTTTTATGATCTATTAGGAAACATTCATTGTTGAAGGTATATGTCCAGATACTAGATAAATTCGATTCATACTTAATGTTTGACCCCTTTGTCCTATCTTTGTCTTTTATTAAAAAACCCCATTGATCTACTAAAGCAGTCGGTGAAAATGAGTCATTGCTTGAACCTTTTGTTACGAGCACAGGCCCCTTGAATATTATAGTTGCATGAACCGATTGAGTGACAACAAATAGTTGAGAACCAACTACCAGGACCTTGGGATTTAGGCTACTATATGTTGTCTTCCTTTTTCAAGAGAAATAGAGTAGAAATATTTTTTTTTAACGTTGTTTGTGTCATCCTCACCATCAACAGAAATTGGCGCTAGAAGGGGGGCCTGAAAGGACAAGCTGGCTGGCGAAAGATCTTTTTCACCGGAGAGATACGAGAGGATTCTCAGATCCTCTGCTAATCCTAAACCATTTGAAGAACTTCAAACCCCGATTAGACCTAGACCCCATGCTCGTAGGGTAGAGATATCTACGTTACCACCACCGCTTACTCCACCTGGATTTCCACCAAATCCACCCACACCACCACCAAATAGGCCTTTGTCACCACCAATTCAACCTGCATCACCACCACTTGCCCAACCAATTCCACCGATGGCTTACTTTGTGAATAATCCCTTCGCATTGGGGACTATTCCTGGAGGAATCCATGACCTACCAAAGAACCTAGAAAAGTTTTGTCCTAAATACATGCATGGTGAATCAAGAAGTGCTGAGGAGCATATACAGGTGTTCAAAGATGCTTGCACACAAGCTCAGGTTTCTCACCAAGACGTGGTATGTAGATTATTTTCTTACTGTTTAGGAGATATGGCATATAATTGGTATCTAAATCTGCCCCAAGGATCTATTCTGGGTTGGACAAATTTAGAGAATGCTTTTATTAATCAGTTTATGGTTTATGTAGACCCTGCAATATTATATCACCAATTTGCCACCATCAAAAAGGAACATCATGAACCATTTCCCTTGTTCAACACTAGGTTCCATAGGATGTATCGTAGACTACAAGAGCCTTACTTAGTGTCGGAAGCCATGGCCATACAGGCGTATTTGAGAGCTATTGATCCTTTGATTGGCTTGTGCTTGCAAAGAACTTATCAACCTCCTGAGATTGACTCACTATCTAAGATTTATCATTTGGCTATCAAATTGCAACAGCAGATAAGTCTGCAATCTAGAGGGTTAGGAGCAACTCTTCCTCCAATGAATTATCAGATGCCTAATCCACCTTTATACAACACTGTCCCAAGGATGTCTTATTCCCATTATGGACCTATATCCGAGTTGCAAGTTCCACCAACTGTGCCCTTCTTTGGCAATAACATGTAGGATTCCTCTCATCAACCTCAACAACAGCAACCACATAATCAATCACAACAAGGGGGAGGATCAACCCATGTGCATTCCCCAACCATAGTTCAAAATGTGTAGAATGAACAAACTATTCAACTTACAAGTGAGGTAGAGACTCTCAAGAATACTCTCTCTCAGATGTCAAATGACATGGCACAGCTCAGACAAAATCCTCCCAATAATCAAAACTAGAATTACAACAATCAGGGAGGATATAACACTCAGGAAAATTACTCCAATCAAAACCAAAATCAGAACGCCAATTAGAATTTCCAGGGTTAGAACTCCTCAAATCAAAATTATCAAAATCAAAACAGAGGATACAATCAAAGGTTCAACAACAACAACAACAACAATAGGCAGTGGAATACTGGGCCTAACAATGGGGGAGTTCCCCATAATTATCAAACAGGTGAGGAAAGGCCACATACTACTAATGTTGTTGATTTGAATTTTATGACTAATTGGTGTAGGCTACATGATACTGCGGCACATTCTGAGGTTAATTGTCCAGAAATGAAGAAAATCGTTAAATTTGCACAGGTTGATTCCCATCCTCCAGTAGGAAATTCCAATCAGGATAATGGGCCAGTCAGTACTGTAATGAATTATGAGACTATTGAAGAGAAGTATCAATTTCCCATGCAAGGGGATAATGAGCTAGAGGATGATGTCTATGATGCTCAAGCTTTCCAATCTAAGGGTGGTCACTTTTTAAGGAATCAGAATAAAGGGCCATTCACTACATCTGCACCCCCTAACAACATGGTTCCACCAAATCAGAATGCAGATAACAATCCACCTCCACCAAAGGGACTTTCTGATTCTCAGAACAGAGGTAATCAACCTCCTTTTCCTAAATATCAAGTTAGGAATGATTCAGAGTTTGATTTTGTTGCAGAATTACAAAGGAAAAAGACATCACTGTCTTTTTTTGACATCATGAAGTGGTGCCCAGCTCAACGGGAGGTGGTATTAAAAGCTTTGGAAGAGGCAGATCGCCTAAAAGGGAAAGGTAGAGTGACTTCAGCAAAAGAAACAAATGTGGCTATGTATAAAGGTAAGACCAGTATCCCACCTTTTCTGTTAAGTTTGAGAATCTTTGGAAAGAATCTGCACAATTATTTATTAGATTCTAGCGCGTCAGGGAATGTCATGCCCTTTTCAATTTGTAAAAAGTTAGGATTAAGTCATATTCCAACCAATAAAAAGGTGATTCAATTGGATAAAACCGAAGTCAATGTTGTGGGTGAATTAAAGAACATGCATGTGCAGGTTGGATCAGACCCAAGGATCCAGACCTATGTGGATATCCAAGTAGCTGATATCCCGGAAACTTACGGTATGCTCCTAAGTTGAGAGTTAATAAAAATTATAGGGGGGTATCTGTCTTTGGATTTCTCACATATGTGGTTACCATGGAAAGGAGTTTCCACATAGATAAGAATTGAAAGTGAACCTAGGCTCAAACACATGATCACCGAATATGATACTTCAAATGAAGTGGCATTCTTTGAGACTGAGATAGGTGTTTATAAACAAGAGGAAGTGCTCACTTTTTATGTAGTTAGTCTTGAGGACACGTTACCTTTGGATCATGATGACCTGATGATCAGTATTAACCAGCAGGTTTTAATAAGAAAACTACAACAAGATAGGCTGGTTTTAGGGGGAGAAATGGACTTAGTTAGTTTATTACTTCCTAACTGGTGTAGGGTTCACTATCACAACCATTCGGAAATAACATGTTAGTCATGCATAGATAGTCTAAATCATATGGATCAGCCTCAACAGGTGTGTCAAGAGAAACAAGCCCAAAATCCCACCAAGGAGTTTTCCTTTCAGGTTAAGGATGCAACTATTTTTACATGGGCTAGTCTTTCTCAACAGGAAGGTTGTTCACTAGAAGAACAAATTCAAGTTGTTAGTTCTGGAGTTCAAAAGGAAGTTCAGATGTCCCTGTTCCTACTTGATACACCTACCCCGCATACTTTTCCAATACCCAAGGCATTAGTGAGAAGTGAGTTGGACTGCAATTTAACTCAAGAGGTTGTTCAGGAAGAGATTTTTGAGCATGCTAAAAACATAGAAGAATCTTCAAGTGAGCTTTGTCCCGAGTTAAGTTCTGATAGATAGCAAAAGTCTGAGCCACCACACATTCCAAGTAAGTCATCCCCTATTACCCCTAAGAAGAAAGAACTCCCAGCCAAAGACCAGTTATGGACTCTTAAATTTGATGGTTCTAAATCTAAAGTAGGAAGTGGAGCAAGGATTGAACTAACCAACCCGAAAGGGAAGACTTACTTTGGTTCTTATAGATTGTAGTTTCGATGCACCAACAATGTTGTTGAGTACGAGGCACTTGCTCAAGGTCTCATGTTTGCTCATAAGAAGAAGGTAACTGCTCTTACAATGATGGGAGATTCTGAGGTGATTGTGAAATAGGTACGTAGCCAATACACATGCCATAACAAAAGATTGGTTGCATATAGGAACAGAGTTTGGAATTTAATTGAATATTTTGATGCCTTCAGGATTACTCTCATTCCAAGGGAAGCAAATCAAATTGCATATGCTCTTGTTGTTGCTGCTAGTACATTAGAGCCTATGCAAGACTCGAATCTGAAGAGGTTTTCAGTAGAGTTGATTTCAGTCCCAGTAGATCCTGACAATGTTAGACACTTCCAAGTATTTAATGATGATCAGCACATTTTAGCCTTTTTGGAGAGTTCTGATGTTTTTGAAGGGTTGATAATTGATGATTCTGATAGAGATCAGGGAGATTGGAATCCAAAAAGTGACAATCCATAAGGGATCTTGGACTTAAAAAGCAATAACATCCCCAAAGGAATGATAGCATTGGAAAGGATATTTGATTCAGATCCACAAGCTTATCAAAGAATGCCTACAAAGAGTGAGGGAGGTAAGTATGAATCAATTAATTTGACTCACGCAGGCCCAGAAAGGAACGTTCTTATAGGGAAGACCTGTCCTCAGGAAATAAAGGATGAGATAATCAAGGTCTTGAAGTAGAATATTGAAGCAATAGCTTGGAGCTATGATGACTTGAAAACTTTTGATACATCTATGATCACACATACAATCCCTCTCAAGCCAGAAGCTAAGCCGTTTCGCCAAAAGCAACGCCCAGTCAATGCATTAATCGAACCTCTGATTCAGAGAGAAGTACAGAAGCTTTTGGCTGCAAGAATAATTTTTCCAGTTAGACACTCTACCTGGGTGGCTAATCTAGTTCCTATGAGGAAGAAGAATGGTGAAATCAGGTTATGTGTGGATTTCAGAAATTTAAACAAGGCCTCTGAGAAGGATAGCTATCCATTACCTTCCCTTGATGAATTATTGCAAAAAGTTAATGGATCTCAGATCATGTCTTTCTTAGATGGGTATTCAGGATACAATCAGGTACTAGTAAGTCATGAGGATAGAATGAAGACTACTTTCACTACAAAGTGGGGCACATTTGCCTATAGAAGGATGCCTTTTGGTCTAATCAATGCTGGTGCTACTTTTCAAAGAGCGATGGATGTAGCTTTTAAGGATCTGATAGGGAAATGTATAATCATCTATGTTGATGATTTGACCATCTACTCTAAGAATAGAGGAGATCATGCTGTTGACTTGGAAAAGGTGTTGAAGAAGTGTATAGGTTATGGTGTTTCTCTCAAACCAAAGAAATGTGTATTTGGAGTTTTTGAAGGGAAGCTCTTGGGCCACATTATTTTTAAGGGATTTCCATAGATCCTGAACGAGTAGAGGTCATTTTGAAATTGACAAAGCCAGGTAGCAAGAAGGAAAGGAGGTCTTTCTTTGGAAGGATCAACTTTGTTAGGAAATTTATAACAGGGTTTGCAAAAATTGTCAAACCACTTAACGAAATGATGAAGAAGGATGCGAAGATTGAATGGAATGAAGAGGCTAAGTCTGCTTTTATTCAGATTAAACAATCTATATCTAAGGCACCTGTTCTAACAAGCCCAAATTATTTAAAACCCTTTTTCATTTACTCTTTTGCTTCTGAACATTCATGTGCAGCAGTTTTGACCCAGAGAAGAGAAGAGAACGAGGAGAGGCCTATTGCTTTTATGAGCTCTCCATTTAAGAATGCAGAAGTAAGGTATTCATCAATAGAAAAGAAAGCTTTTGCATTGGTGCAAGCAGTGAAGAAGTTCAGGCACTACATAATTTGAAGTCAAGTGATGGCCATAGTTCTAGATCAAGCCGTGAAATCTCTTCTGATGCAAAGTGAACTAGGGGAACGAGAGGAAAATGGATGGCCATTTTACAAGAATTTGACCTGAAAATTCACCCAATGAAACTTGTTTGAGGCCAAGGATTGTCAAAAGCAATGGCAGAAGTGGAAAAAAGTATTACTTGTCAACAATACACTATTCAATCATTCACAAAGGATCCCTGGTATATAGATTTAGTTTTCTTCCTCCTCAATAACAAGTGTCCAGAAAGAATGAATGCTACTCAAAGAAGAGCATTGAGGATGAAGAGCGCCCATTACATGCTCAAAGGGGGATCAATCTATAGGAAGAATTTTCAGGGAATCTATCTACGCTATTTGGATCAGCAAGAAGCAAAGCATGCCATAAGTGAATTTCATGGAAGGCATGGAACAGGACATGGATCTGTTGATGCTTTGGCTCATCAGATTTTAAGGTCAGGCTACTATTGGCCTTATGTGTTTAGAGATGCACATCAACATTGCAGAACTTGTCATGTATGCCAAACTTTTGCATCAAGAGAACGAAATCCTGCAATGCCCCTACAATAGGTATATGAGGTAAGGCCATTTGCCCAATGGGCACTTGATTTTGTAGGTGTAATCAATCCAAATTCTTCTACAGGTCATAAATTCATCTTGACTGCAACGGATTATTGCACACGTTGGATGGAGGCCCTTCCTTGCAAGAATAGTACCACAGAGGTGGTCATCAAGTTTTTGACAAAGAACATCATAACCAGGTTTGGAGTTCCATTTGCTCTGGTATGTGATAACGGCCCTGCTTTTTCTTCTGTTGAGTTTATTTCATGGGCCTATGAGCATAAGATTGTGTTAAAATATTCTTCCAATTATTACCCTCAGGGGAATGGAGTGGTTGAGTCCACAAATAAGAACTTATTGGAAGTTATAAAAAAGTTGTTAGAAAGTAACCCTAGGGACTGGCACACCCAGTTGAGATTTTCCTTATGGGCAGATCGAACTAGAATTAAAGCAACCCTAGGGAATTCACCTTTTAAGTTAGTTTATGGCCAAGATCCAATCTTCCCCATTTATTTACAAATACATGTTCTGAAGTTTATGCAGGAGTTTTATAATAAGGATGATAGGATTGAGGTTAGACTGCTTAATTTATTAAACATGGAAGAACAAAGAGATGCTACTTTGCAGCAATTCTCTAAGCATCAGGTTGTTGTTAAACGTTGGTTTGACAAAAGAGCCAAGATAAAAGCCTTTAGAATATCAGATCTTATGTTATTATGGGATAAGGCTAGAGAAAAGAAGGGAGATCACCAGAAGGTTGATAGACTTTGGTTAGGTCCTTATCAAGTGGTTGATATCTTAGGCGAGAATGCTTTTCGTTTGAGTACCTTAACAGGAGAGCCTGTTCCATTACCAGTTAATGGTCAGTTTCTCAAGTACTATTTTGGTGCATAGAAAATCTGATGTTTTGAAAAGGAATGTACTATATTGTATCATATGTAATTAAGTTTTTGTTTTTAGTTTTTAGTTTTTTTTGGTTTTTGTGTTTGTTTTGTTTGTTTGTTTTGTTGGGGATTCTCATTTTGCTCATCTCAAGTTAGGGGGTTGTTATTCAAAGTATAGTACTGGTACTAGGAGAGAAATTGGTTTAAGTATTCTAATTATAATCATTGAAAAGGATTTCATTTTAAAATTTATGTTTTATGATCATTCTAGTTTGGGTTGGAAAAGTTATTAAGGATAGAAGATATAAATGTGAATATCTCATGAATTGTGATCAAATATCTGTCACCAAATTAGAAAAACATCTACATGAGTAATTACCTATTTGTTTTAGAATGACTCTACCTTTGATTCAAGTGAAAAATCTGATTCCAAGACTATCATGAAATCCATTGTAGTTCTCAACCCACATTTTAGATTCATTGAATCTGAGTATTTGAGAAAGGTGCATAAAGAATTTCCACAAGTGAAGTTAAAAAAAAAAAAAAGAGAAAAGAAAGAAAGAAAGAAGCAAGCTCAAATATCAAGTGGGTAATCAGGTATCTCTATCGGGGCTATGGACGCCTGTCTGGTAGTAGAACAATGCTTTGAGAGAACTAGAGGTATCTCCGTCGGGGCTATGGACGCTTGTCTGGCAGCGAAACAATACCCAGGATTTTATTGCATGATAGTTAAAGGACTCAACCTATGTAGCTTGAATCTTAGGTATAGTTGTTCACAAACAGAGAAAGTATCTACAAAGAATGATGCACAATATAAGCACACACCCAAATTCAGAAATGACTCATGAGCACATAACATCTGAGATTCAAACGCGACCTTATCCTACATATATCTGATCTTATTCAAGCTAAAGTGTTTATAAGCTAAGTAGTTTTTGGGTGACTAAAATTTTCTTTGGGTATTTTGAAAATGGGTAAACCATTTTCCTAGTTGAGTCGCCATTTGTTATGCCTTGCATAACCACCCCATCTTTTGCCTTGGACAAAATGTGTCCCCCTTTGTTATTTTTGTACTTAGTTGTTTTTGAAACAAAGTTTGGGGTCTTGTTTTGCCAATACTTTGTTTTCTTTGGTTTCTCTGTCGGGATCGGAACCGGAACTGAATCAGGTTCTGAAAGTTCCTTTGAAACTTGTTTTGGTTTCAATCCCGACAGTCTTTTCTTTATGTCTTTTTGTTTTGTATTTAGCGGACTCGGAGCCGGAGTGAGGGTTAACTTAATCAACTCCGCCCCCGCCTCCGATATTATGACTTTTGGTTTTAGTCTTTGTCTTTTGTTTAGTTTTGTTATGTCAGTCTTTGTTTTACTTTTTGTCTTCGTTTTTGTGTTATGTTTAGTTGGCAGACCAGGAACCAGAATTGGAACAAAGTTTGGAAATTTCTCAAAAAATTTCGAATCAGTTTCTATTTTAGTTCTGCCCTCGCCGGTTGGCTGGACCGTTGACTTTTTGAATGGAGTCGCACTGTTGTGAAGTGTTGGTTCACTTTCAGTTCCGACTCCGCCTTAACTGCATGTTAATGCATTAATGACAGTTGGTCGTGTAGGTAGAAATATTAATGTTTATCTTCATATAAGGGTTAAAGAGTCATTATTATCATTATTAGAAGATTGAAGGGCACGAAAGAGCGACGGCAGAGTTCATTCGAGCAAAGGGATTGAAGAGGAGAAAATTGTTGCGAGTGGATCAGTTCAGAAGGTTAGCTAAGTTCTTGTGTATTCAAAGTAGGTTTTTTTTTAATTGTTGTTCTTCATTTTATTTACCGTGGCGTGTTTTGTATATACGTTCGCCCGTGCTTTGATCATGTCATTTTCAAAAGTTTATGATTCTTGGCGTGCTTGTTTGAATGGTTCTTTTATATTGTTGGTCGGGTTGTTTCTTTGTTTCTGTTTGTTTTTATTGTTAGTTCTTTCTATTTTTAGGGCACCATCGCTTTCACGTTTTAATCGTGACTACGTCGTGTTGTTTTGGAAGTTACAGTGAGTTAGATTAGGTTTAAGTTTTAAATGGTGATTAGGTAGATTAGAGATTTACAGTGAGTTAGGGTAAATTGATTCATCATTTTTTTACTTAGGGTTTTGTCACGTTTGGTCTGGTAAAAATGGCAAGGTTTAAAATTTGTCCCATAGTTTTTATCAGGTTTGTTAGATTAGGGTTTCGTTGGTCTCTATAATCACTTTAAATGATTAAAAAATGATATCTTAGGATTCAATCGTTCCCCATGGTCATATGAATGTAGTGTTTTTAAAGCTCCTTTTCGTTTTAAAGCGACCTTGGTTTTAATCACGAAGTTATATGTTAAAACAAACAAAATCCTTGATGATGTCATGGTCAATCTAAGTGGAGGCGGGATCAAAATCGATCTTCAACTTAAGAATTTCATTTTACAAAAGTTATTGATTCCATTTCCATCCCGATTTCGGCTCTGTGTAAAGCAAGAAGTCTTCATTAGGAAATCATGGTCAATCTAGGTGGAGACGGGATCAGAATCGATCTTGAACTTGAAATTTTTGTTTTGAAAAAGGTGTTGATTCCATGTTTCATCCCGTGTCCAGCACCGCACATAATGAGAAAATCTTCCTTCAAAATAACGATGACCAAATCAGAAGTGCAGGCGGAATGGAAATAGAATATGAAAAAAATGAAAATTCGAAGAAAATCAAATCCGTTTTTCATTCCGATCCCGGTTCCGATAACCTCCCCAATTCCAACTCCGAACCCGTTCATTGTTAGTGAAATTTCTATATCGATTTTTGCTCTGAGTCCGGCAGTCTTGAAAAGATTGTTTTAGAACGTGTTTCTACCTAGTTCCGCCTCTGGTGTATATATGAAAGGTATGGTTTTAAATTATGTTTTATGATAATATCTAAAGATCTAATTAAAGGTTTTGCTTGCAGGAAAGTTGAAAGATGTCAGGAACATCAGGGGAAGCTACTCTGAGAATTCACCTATAGAAACATCAAAAGTAGTATCAAAACCAAAGAAGTTAAAGCCAGAACAACTGCCTTATACATTAAGGTATAATCACAAGAGTCCAGTTGTGAAGATGAGCAAGGTGGAATCAGATTGGTTGGATATCACTGACACTAATTTAGGTCAATACAATTCTGAGGAATGGTATTCAGAAGCATTTGACAAGGATATTACATTGACTACAGAAAGAATTGTCAGCTCCGGGTTAGCTCATATCACCTTATTTCCTATATATGTCCAGTGTCCAGATTTAATTATGACAGTAGCCAGTGCTTACAATCTTGCTACAAGATTATGCATGGATTCACAAGACAATGTGATTATTAATCTCACTCCTCAAGCATTTCAAACTATAATTGATGTTCCAGATCCAAAGAGCTTGGCGCAATTAAATGAGGCAAAGGCCTTGGAGCAATATAGTAACCATAAGGGAATGAATAAATCTCACTTGAACAAGAACTGGTTGAGGATGGAAAATAAATCTCTAAGTAAACTTGCAGATCAGCCAAAGAGGGCAGATTTCTATGAAGAGATAGCAAGGTTGATTGTGATGTTGTCTAGGGTGTTTGGAAAGAGGGATGCATTTTGCTTCAAGGAGTGGATGTTTCCTTTTATTCAGACTATCTTGAAAGGAGAACAACAGTTTGATTGGACAATGATTGTTTCTGATGCCATACATGATCAGTTAACCAGGATTAGAGAAACCAAGTGTTTCTTTATGACCTCTTAGATTGTTTATGCAGCAGCAAGAGTGGGTGTTTTCCCAGGTTTCAACAGAGTGGGTGTAATGGGAGCCTTGGATGGAAAAAAGAAGGTATGGGAGCACTATGATCAATTATCTCTTCATGTTGCTAAGACTCATTTCAGGAGAGTCAATGATGCATTTTTATATGTGGTCATCAATCAATTAAATGGAGATGCAGGATACAGGTTAAGTCAAGAAGCCATGGCATTCATTGTTGAATGGGGAAGTTGGTACATCCAATACCCCAAATTTACATACTTCAGGTTATTTGGTTTTGAAGGCCATCCACATTTACTTCCAAGATGCTGCAGCAACAGGATGGTGCTGATGGAGTTCGTATGTCAAGCTATTGGAGTTAATGCTTCGTTTGGGATTAAGCATAAAACTGGATGTCATAAATTTCCCATGAAGTTGGGTGAATATAGCTGTCAACACTTGAAGGGAGAAAAGGTGGTTTGTAATGAGTTGATACAGTTGAAATTGGGATTGTATATAGCTCGTAGGTATTTTGATCCGAAGAAGAAGATGTATGCATTATAACCTTCAGTGTTCACTAGACATTTTAATTTGTTAGAAGATTTTTGGAGTGATCGGCAAGATGAGTATGACTTGAGAAAGAAGAATTATGAAAGATTATCGGTCTCACTCATGTCAGAGCTAGGTGTTAAAGGAAACATTCCTGACACTTTGCTAGATGATGGAATGGTTTTGGATCCATCCTATGAAGCATTGAACATTGGCACCAAGAGTCTAGATCCAATTGATTGGGATGCTGAAGAAACAATTGATATTAAGAAGGTTGGAAGGACAGTGTTGGATAGAAGTGTGCAATGGTTACTGCTAAGAACTCAAGCTTCTCAAGGACCAGTTCTTAAAAAGGATAAAGGATACAAGAGAATTAAGAGAAAGACACCTCCCAAAGAGGCATTAGAATTCTTTCCTCCGTACATTGAAGAAGTAGAACTTGAGGTGGTACATGATGGAGACGAAACACAAGAAGGAGATGCTCTAGTAGGATCTATTGTTTCAACACCTACATTAGGTGAATCATCCGTCCAAGCCCCACTTACAAGAAAGAGGAGTAAAGAGATTCAAGAAGGGGCTCTTCATACCATGGCTGAAGCTGCTAAGGGAAAAGAAGTGGAGGAAGAAGTTCTGGAAATTGAAACAGATTTAGATGAAACTTTGTCAGAAAAGGATTTACAAGAAAACATGCCTTTAGAGGAAAATATTGAGCAGATTATAACACAAGAAGGGCAATGGAAGATGTTTGAAGAGGAGAAAAGAAAGTCTGATGCAAGGGCTGTAGCGGAGAGACAAAAAGAAATGGATGCTAAGGCAGTAGCTAATGAAGTAGAGAAGCAAAGGAGGCAACAAGAACATGAGCTTAAAGTTAAAATAGAAAATGACAAGCTAGAGCTGATACAAAAGATCCATGATCTTGAGGAGGAGAAAGCAAGAAACTGGAGGGAAAAGGAAATTTTGGTTCCTAGGTTGAAACAAGCAGAGGAAACTCGACAAAAAGAGGAAGAATCAAAAAAGATCGGGAAGGAAAAAGAGGCCGAAGAGTTGATTAGGAAGCAACAGGAAGAAGAAGCAGAAGCTGAAAAACTTAAGGCTTTGGAGGTAGAACGGTTAGAAAGGGAAAAGCTAGAGGCCTTAGAAAAGGAGAAGTTGGAAAGGGAGGCTCTAGAAAGGGAGGCTTTAGAAAAGGAAGAATTAGAAAGAGCAAGAATAGAGAGGGAAGAATTAGAAAAGGAAAGGTTAGAGAAGGAAAAAGTCGAGAAGGATCGGTTGGAAGAAGAGAGATTGAGGAAAGAAGAAGAAGATAAGAAAATGCAAGAATGGAAGAATAGAGAAGAGGCTGAAAGACTTGTGCAAATGCATATACTACAAGAACAACAAGAGAAAGCAAGGATTGAATCTCAATCTCGAGTGAGTATGCAGCCACCTTCTACAGTTATTGCTGCCTCTTCCTCTACGATGACTACTGCTCCAAGTGCTCCTACATGGCTAAAACTAGACCTGCAAAAGAGGGCAGTAATACCTTCACAACCTCTCAATTGGGAGGACATGATGAAAGGAATTGAGTAGGAGAGGCCTAAAAAGAAGGCTAAAATTCTACATTCTACCCGACTCATAGACAAAGGAGAAATTGTTGTTGAATGTGCCATGCCGATGACAGAAAAGGAGGTAGGGGATATGTAGTTAACAGATTATCAGCTGAGTACGATTAATTTGGGAAGACCCACTAGAAATCAGCAAATGAATTTGATTGATGTGGTGGCTTCAACCACCAAGTCAAGAATTATCAAGGACAAGCAAAAGAAGGATGAGCTTAAAGCTCAATTGGATCAACTACATTCATTCTTGAAGAGTGTCTCCTCTCCAAGATCACAACAGGTAGCAGCCATTGAGACTCCTATTTTTTTAAGCAAAAAGGAGGTAGATGATTTGGTACAAGTAAAAGGCAAAGCAGAGATGGTAGATCGATGGGTGGACAAACTAAACCGAGAGGTGGGTGAAGTTTTGGTAGAAGGTTTTGAAGCCTACAAGGACATAGAAGGGTTAGTAAAAGAAATGTATGAATCCATTGAGGCATCAGAGAAACAAGGAGAAGAGTATAAAGAATATAGTCAGAAGTTAGAAAAGGTGAGTGAATTGCCTCTAACAAGTCTTCTGGAACAATCCATACATGAGGAAGATAACAAGGATTTTGTGGAGAACACTTCTGGAATACTCCGGTTTAGGACTGAATTTTTGTGTAAATATAAGAATGAGATTCAAGAGACTATAAATGATTTAACTGAGCAATTGGAAGAGTTAGAAGTAGCTATTGCCATTATTGTAGATATAAATGCATTTACAAAAGAGGGCATGCCTTTTAATCAAATAAAGGAAAAGTGGGATGAAAGATTCAAAGGACTTATGCAAAAGGGAGATGATGGCAGAGAGTTGATGTTAGATCAACTAGTAGAGGTCAAAGAAGAGATTAAAGTTGTTGGGAGAGAGTTAATAAAGGTGAAAAGTATGAAGGAGTTTGATGCAGCTGAGTTGGATCGGATTAAATTTGAAGATGACTGGATTGATGGGCCAAAGATGGATACTCTACAGCAAGTCTTCATGAGCTACGATTAGTTCCTAGCAGATCCAGCTTCACATGCATGAATCCTTACATGCATGATGTTCTTCTTCCTTGCATGTTGCATGTATACAACAGTGACAATTTTGGGGGCGCATGACTTCTTTTCTTTTCTGATATCTTCTATTTTTAGTTAAGACTGAAAGTCTAATGTAAGAACTCAAGATCAAATTGATCTGAGTTTCCAAGAGAGTCTAATTCCTAAAAAGGTGGATAACCTAAAATTAGAAGTGAGGTTTGAAACTTTTTGTATATCTATAAATACCAGATGGGTATCATTTTGTAAGGGTCGGCTAATTGAGAATTGGATTGGCTTACCTAATGCTAGGATATAGAATTTTGTAGTGATTTTATAGAGATACAGTGTACTTGATCTTTTACAGTTAATAGAATTACAGGTTTACTCGAAATATAGTGTTTGGAATTAAATTGTTTGTTTGATACGGCTGATAAGTTATGATCTATCTGTATGCAGTGATTGTACTGAACATAAGAGTTTCTTGAATGATGAAAGTCATTTGAAGGAATCAGATTTAAGGATCATCTTATTAGATTGTCATTGAGTTGAATTTATTAAAAAGTCTGTTGATCTATAATTTTGATAATGAATGAGTGTGTGTTGTTTTGAAACCCTTGAAATATTTGTGAAGAGTAATTGTGAAGTTAATTAAGCACCTATAATGTATGCAGTGGTATAGATTATGCTATAGACTGTGTCATCTTATGGTTTTTATGATCTATTAGGAAACATTCATTGTTGAAGGTATATGTCCAAATACTAGATAAATTTGGTTCATACTTATTGTTTTACCCCTTTGTCCTATCTTTTTCTTTTATTAAAAAACCCCATTAATCTACTAAAGCAATCAGTGAAAATGAGTCATTGCTTGAACCTTTTGTTACCAGCACAGGCCCCTTGAATATTACAATTGCATGAAACCATTGAGTGACACCAAATAGTTGAGAATCAACTACCAAGACCTTAGGAGTTAGGCTACTATATGTTGTCTTCCTTTTTCAGGAGAAATAGAGTAGAAATATTTTGTTTTAACGTTGTTTATGTCATCTTCACCATCAACAAGTCTCCCCGAAGTAAGTTGCACAATCTAGATCAATGGAGAGCCCTGTCTTGTGATCACCCCATGGAATACCTTCTCGTAGCCCCATGAATTCTGCAATTGCCTCGTCATTCTGAAAAATGTCCATTATTGGTGGATCTTGTTGGTCCCAGTCGATCAGTTGTGGGTAAACAAGATGGATCTCATCGTCAGTGTTGGTGAAGGATGGGGAAGATGCAGAAAGTGTGCAAATTGATGCCTCAAGTGTAAAGGCAAAGTTGTCAATTTCCACTTCCGTGTTCGATGCAATGGATGGTCCATACTCTGAGTCAGATGAATCGAATTCAAAATCATAATATGGGATAAATTTATCAACATCGTGATTAGTGGTTGGCATTTTAGAAGTATGGATAATGGGCTCAGGTAGGTTAGGCTCATGGGTGGTTTTAGGAATGGGGTGGGATGGTTCAAATATTGCCGATGACACCTTGTGTTCTTCTAGGTTCCAAGGAATGCATACCCATTCCTTATTTTTAGAATGTTGGTCAATAGGGTCAATGTTATATTCCTAGCAGAATCGTTCTTCAAAGGAAAGTTGGCCAAGTTCCAGGAATAGTTCATCAATGTCATAGTCACTAATAGTTTTGTCTGATCCCCATTCCCATTCATTTGAATCAGTTTTGGTAGGGGATTCTTCGCATGTCTCAACACTTTCTATAGCCATTACAACCTTACTTGAAAGTTCAAGGGTACGTTGATCATCAGTTCTGAATGTGTCAAACCCTAGCCCTATATTCTTTGGTCTTACCGTCATGGTAATAGGTTCCCGTCTTCCGTTGTTGTTCTTTCCAAGGTCGCTTGTACCATCAAATCCTAGGGATTTGCATATATTATAACCTTTGCCATAGAGATGTAATGGTAGTGGAAATAAATTTGTTGGGTCTTTGTAGATCCAGTTATCTATGTCAATAATGACTTCATTACCCATATCGCCCCACCGTGTAAAAACACTTTTCGGTGGAACTTTGAAAGTTGTTTTGGGCTCTACTGCAAAACATGGTCTACCATAGACCTTAGGTGGCTTCGGTATTGTGGTAATATAGTAAGCCATATTCAATTTGAACTCTCCATAACCAAGGTCCTGGATCTGAAAATCTTTACTTGGGATGGAGGCCGATGAAGACGGTGTGGTAGACGGTATTGGAATGGATGATTTTGTGAGTGTCGATGGGTCAATATATCTGGATGAAGTGGAAGTGGAAGCCTCTTGATTGATGGGTACCTGGTGCCCACCAGTGGCTCACAGGTTGGTGCAATATTGGAATGGATTGGGATCTCTTGGGATAGTGATCTCAGTTCCATCAAAAGGGAATTTGAGGCATTGGTGGTATGTGGATGGAATGGCCTTTAGACCGTGAATCCAAGGGCAACCAAGTAAGATATTATAGTGTATATCATGATCCAGGACCTGGCATGTTATGTCTATGATAACTGGTCCTACCCAGAGTGGAATTGTAATAACACCTTTAGAAGCGCGTTCTTCATCATCGTATGCCTTGATAACGATGCTTTTGCTAGCATCTACACATGCCTCAGAGAAACCAAGAGCTTTGACCAATTTTAGAGAGAAAATGTTCAATCCTGCTCTGCCATCTACTAGGACTCGTCTAACCTTATGCTTATGGACAAAAACTTCAATGTGAAGGGCATCATTGTGCGATGGTTTGGGTGAGGAATAGTTGTTGTCTGAAAAGGTGATGTGGTGAGGCGAGTTCAGGTATCCGACCATAGTCTCAAAGTGGTTGACATCGATGTTGGTTGGGATAGATGACTCTTGCAAGACTTTATCCAGGATGGCCTTATGTGTGGGTGAAATATGGAGCAATTCGAGAATGGATATTTGAGTTGGTGTTTTATTTAATTGCTCAACAATGTTGAACTCCGGTTTTGGGGTGGATTGTTTGGCGGATGGACCAGGTATGATGATTTTTGGTTGATGGGTAGAAGGACCTAGGATAGTGACTTTTCCTTTGCATGTGGTGACATTGCATTCTGGGGCCTTTTTTATGGTAATGGTATTAACCCATTCATCTTCATCAGCAGTGCAAAGATTGCTAATAATGGTACCACCGGGATATTTATATGCAGGACGGGTGGTATTGTATGCCGGGTGGATATTGTTGGCTTGATTGTTGGTATGCTATATGCTAGACGAGGAAGTTTTACCATGGTCTTGCAGTGGGTTTTTGTGAATAGTATGATCCGCATTTGATGTAAATGATTGTCCACCCAATTCGATGGTGTCGTTCTTTATGAGGTCTTGCACCAGATTTTGCAATTGACGACAAGAGGAGGTTTTATGCCCTTTAGCACGGTGGTAATCACAAAATGCGTTGTCATCCCACCATGACGGCTTGAATTGACCAGGGTCATACGGTTTTGGTTCTTCCAGCGTTATGACATTGTTTTGAAGGAGTTTCTTCAAGACAATTTCAATAGGTTCACCCAAAGGGGTGTATGTGTGTTTTTGGAACTGTCGGTGTTGACGCAACTGCCTTTGATTTGTTTGTGCGTGATTGTTTTGGATAGCATTAGCAGTTGGTGTTGGTGTATTTATAGGTGCATTTTGATTTTGTACTCCTTTGATTGTGAGTACATGACCTGTTGCATTTACATTTTTTGCATCAACTACACCATCGTTTGTGATATGCTTCCTCTTAACCCAGTATTTGTTTTTGTCGTTTGAGCTACTTGGGTTATTATTGGTGGTGGTATTGATGGTTTTGCCACCATATTTCAATTCGCCTTTGGAAATCAAGGCTTTCTCAAGTTGAACACCCTTTTCAACAAGGTCAACAAAAGTGGTGCAACAATGGACTTGTAATCCATACCTTAACGGTCCAAGGAGAGTTTGCACAAACATGGTTACTTTCTCCTTTTCAGGTATTTCTACCAGACATCTGCTTGCTAAGGTTCTCCATCTTTGAAAGAATGGAATGAAAATCTCTCTTGCATCCTCTTGGGTAAGTTTGCATAAGGAGGAAATGTCAATATCTATGTCAATGTTGTAGGCACAGTTCTCAACAAACTTGTTTGCCAACTCATCCCATGTTCTTATTCCCTTAGGAAAAAGTGAGAACCATTCTAGTGCATGACCTGTGAGACTTCTAGAAAAGAGTCTCATGAGATAAGTTTTCTCATATGCAATGTCCATACAACCAGTAGTGAATTCTCTTATGTGTTTAATGGGGTTTGTTTTGCCTTTGTACTTGGGAAAATGAGGTATCACATATCCATGAGGAAAGGGTGGCATATGCAAGGTTGTGTCGAATGAATATGGACACAAGTCATGTGACATGTATGACTTTTTATTGGATTGTTGCAAGGTCTCCACTTTTTTTTTAAGAGTAGCGAGTTGGAGTGTGAGTGCTTCCACCATGGGATGGTTGGTAGCATCACCCACATTGGTGATAGGGGCAGCTTGAGTGCCCACTTGTTGTGATGAGATGTGTTGATTTGGAATTTGATGAGCAAAACGGGTGTTTTGATGAGGTGGTTGCTGGAAATGAGTGTTTTGATGAGGGATGTGCTGCTATGTATGGACTTGAGAAGCATAAGTGGGGATGTGATATCCTGCCATGTTGGACTGAATTTGAGGACCTTGTTGGTTTTGAGTTTGTTGATGTCCAAATGGAGTGAAGGATTGAGGGCCTTGTTGATTTTGAACTTGTTGATGCCCAAATGGAGTGAAGGATTGAGTCCCTTGATTGTCTTGCCCAAATAAGAGATTGTGGCCTTGAGGAATGCTGGTGTTTTGGGTCACAGGAATGTTGGTATTAACCTGTGAGGAGGTGGTTTGAGTGCCTTGTATGAAAACTCTTCGTTTATTTTTCCCAAAAGGGTTAGATGATTTGGTGGCCATGGTACTTGAGGAACCTAATAATAGGTTTGTTGTTGTACTCATGGAACTAGATGTAGTTCCAAGGAGGTTTGATGTGGTTGCACCCATTGTTTGCGAAGGGATGGTGGATGTTTGTTGGGGGATGGATTGTGATGTGGTATTGGTTTGGGAAGGTGATCCCCCAATGGATGTTGTGTTGGTTGCAGTGGTAGTGTGACCAAGGGAGGTAGCATTGAGGGTGTTGATGACATTTTGTGAAGAGGCTCCCATGGAAGAGTTGTGTGATGGTGAATTGGGAGAAATTGCTCTACGAGTATTAAGATCAAATCCCCTTGGTAACTTAGCCCCTTGGTCAAGGAGCATAGCTAGGAATCTAGAAGAGACATTTGAGACTACTTCCTCTACAAAAGCAGCAACTTCTGGATGCTGGGCAGTAGCTAACAAATCTTCTTCAAAGATTTCCCCATTTTGATCCCATTGGATAAATGGTTCAAGAATACATGATGGAGATGATGGGATGTTCATCTCACTAAAAGGATTGATTGTGGAATTTCCCATGTCAAAACAAGGATTGTTCGTGGCATTAGGGAATGAATCCATGCCAGTTGTGAATTCGAGAAAGTTGGTGTTTTGTCTAAAAGGATCCATGAGTCTTTTCTTTTTCTGTAATCTAGTTTCAACCATACAAGGTTTTGCTCAACTTGGGATTATGGAGACTATGTTTTTGGTTTGTTTTTGGATTTTTAAAAGGATGTTATGAAATGCAAGTAAGACTAAAGGCTTGTGAATGCAATTGGGGTGACACTAAATGGAGATGCCAAATGATATGCAAATAAATGATCCTAAGATGTACTTACTAATGAGAGATCTAAAGAGGACAAACTTGGGCAAACAAATTTTTTGCAATGATTCAATTTTGGGAGACCAATGGACCATAGAAGGACTATAAATAGGACACAGTGAAATTTCCACACTAGACTATTGAGTGAGAAATGATTCACAAAAGGATTGACAAAGTGACAAAGGTAATGGGTCCAATGATAACCTATTCTTGAATGCAAAGTTTGGACAATGAGTGGTAAGAGTCAA
The DNA here is from genome assembly GCA_007115665.2 of Sequoiadendron giganteum. Lineage (NCBI taxonomy): Eukaryota > Viridiplantae > Streptophyta > Pinopsida > Cupressales > Cupressaceae > Sequoiadendron > Sequoiadendron giganteum. The sequence goes on along the minus strand of CM021105.1, from coordinate 362,338,731 downwards.
CTCCTAAAATCTGCAAAAGTGAGTGCCTAAGGAAATGGTGAAACTATCAATGCAATCTAATGGACTAGAAAAGGAACCCTATTGTGATCTTAAAATGGTACCTAAATGCAATGTTTAAGGACAATTGAGCAATTCAGAGTCTGGTTTGACTTGAAACAATGAAGGAAGACTGGAATTAATTGAAGACAAGTTTGTGGACTTTCTGTTTTTGATAGTGAGGAAAAATGTTGAGTTTCAAAAAATGTGGTGCGACAGAGCAAATGTGGCCACTGAGTCGAATGCGGTTCGGTAAGTGTCAATTGCAACATAGATGGATGAATGCGGTTTGAATTTGGCAAATGCGGCTCTGTTTTAACAAATGCGGTTTGATAATAGCAAATGCGGTTCACTGATGGTAAATGCGGCTCTGGATATTTCAGATGCGGCTCATCAGAGCGAATGCATCGCAGTATGACTTAAATGTGGTCCATCAGAGCGAATGTGGCTCGATAGTTCGTGATTGCGGTGCAATAGATCGATTGCATTGCAATGAATAATTTTTTGGAAAAACCCGAACACAGTTTTCAGTTTTGACCAGTTTTCTTTGATTCAAATTTTGTGATTTTCAATTTCTTATAGTTTGATTTAAAAGTAGTTGGAAAACACAAAAATTAAAATGTAAAATGCATGTTCAGGCAGACTCACTCTTATAGTCAATTAGGTCATCATAACAATCACAGCCCACAGCTTAAAATCACGTCGACTCACACAACCATGTCACCCCCTAGAGGGCGCCAATGTTTTTGTCTTTTCCAGGTGCGTACTCAAGGTGACGAAAGTGGATACCGAATCCCCCGAGCAAATAGTCCTTGGTGATTATATGGTGAGTGTCTTGGGGGTAGATTCTTCCCTCCCCTTGCACCGTGATTGAGACAATGTTTGGTTACTGACACGGCTGGCTACTACACTATGGTTCTTAGTAAGTCTTTTCGTTCAGTGTGACAATGGATATACTCCCTCAAGAGACCTCCCAACCTTTAGAACAAAGGATTTGGGGATGGTTATCCTGTCTACTACTGTCAAGTTGGATTTTCATCAACAACTTGCTTTTGATTATAGTGTGTTGGAAACCTTGGCTTTAGGTGTTCCCACTTAGGTCGTTCCCGTAGGGTGAGTACTTTTTCCCACTATGGCAGGCCTTCTAAGGGTTGTAAGAAAACATAAATTCATAAGTATAAAAATGGATAGGTCTGGCTTTTTGATCACCCAGTAAAGGGGAGAGCATATGCCTATTATCCAATCAAACACAAATAGCAAGCTGTTCAATTTTAAACCCAAAATAAAAAAATTCTATGCTAGGTGAAGATGTTGCTTCACAAAAACATGGTGTTCATTATTAATCCAAAGATAAAAGTGTGGTGACTATCCAAGGGTTGATAAATTCCAATTAAATTAGATGTCTACCCTAGGATTGATAAATTCCAGTTAATGTGTCTATTCTAGGATTGATTCTTTTTAAACACCAAAAAAAAGAAAGAAAAAATAAATAAAACTCTGGCCGCGGATGCGTCGGATCCAGATTACAACCACAACTTGAAAAACAAATGATCTTGTTACCAATTACCTACGGCTCAGTTTCTGTCAAATACGTCGCATTGCATCAAATGTGTCATTTTAAGGGTCGTATGCGTTGCAACACATCAATTGTGTCACTCGCGATCGCAAATGCGATGCAACAGAGCGATTGCATCATTTCGGCCTTCAAATGCGTTGTTCCGTACTTTGAACCTACAAAAAAAAAATTGAAGCCGTACAACACCTGCAAAAGTTCGTTAGAATGTCAGGTTCACCAATGTAATGACGATTTAATTTTCCTGCAAGATAGATCACTTGATTAGTTGTACCTGCGAGTTAAATAAACATCATACAATAGAATGCATTGGAATAATTACAAGAAATGGAAGAACTTGGAAAGATCTCACCCATTTACTACTCCATGTCTAACTTCTATTGCACCTCCTCAAGCTTTGGAATGATGGATGCCCTCAGATTTGTGTGTGAGCAACTCTATATGCCTAGCCTCTACAAAGCTTTTGAAGGATTTTAAAAGTAAACTAATGTACAAACTAGAAAACTCAATTCTAATATGCAAATAGTAATGAATAGCCTATGATATCAAGAATGCCTATAATATGAGTAGTCTAAGTAAATGATCATGGATCCGAAAATGAGATCAAGATTGTCATTTTATAGAAAATGCAATCTTGAACGGACGGACAAGATGAGAGCTTTAAGGAATGCCCTAGAATCAAAGGTCAAGATTCAATAAGGCAACTCTCAATTAGGGTTAGGGGAAAATACCTATATGTGTAAATAAGATTTAATTAAATAAATTAAATCAAGACTGAATGTGATAGTGGAGATGAAATTAGTAAAAATCAGAAGACAAAAGGATGGGATTTAGAAAATCAGTAATTTTAGAAATTACTTGATTTGTAGAAGAATACTTCTATTTTGAATTAAATTAATTCAAAATAGGGATTTTGTGAGATAACAAGTAATTGATTTTTGAAATTAATTACTAAATGAAGAATCAGTTAAGTATGTGAGATATTTTTAAATGATTTGTTTTATTTAAAAATATAAAAGTGTCACATGCCTTAATTAAATAATTAAAAATAATTATTTAATTTAGAAGAAGTATTTAATTAAGAGAGGATTTAGGAATTAGTGACATATTAAATAGATATATTAAAATATATTAATTTAATAATCAGGAGGACATTAATGATAAGGATTAATTAAATAAATGAGATTTTATTTAATTGCAAGAAGACTTTGATAATTAGGGATATATTAGATAAATAAATAAGATTTATTTATTTAATAATCATGAAGAATGAGAGATTATGAATTAATTAAATAATTATAAATTATTTAATTAATAGTTGAATGTGGGTTAGAAACATAATTAAAATCTTATAATCATGTCATGACGAAAAGTGGTAAAATAGTGCTTGCAGGTCTTGGTCATTTTTATGTGTCTACAGCAATAACTCGCCACCTTGCATTGAATGCATGAAGTGCCCCTTTAGATCGATCTGGGATCCCACAAATCTAGGTACAACCCCCTCGAGCCTTGTTCGCCATTAATGCCCCATCTGCCCGAAGCAGAATAATGAAACTATTCAAGCGAGCTCAAATTGCCTGCAGCCACAAAGTGTACCCAGGTGAATCCCGCAAATCTCACTATAACCTCGAAGCATGCACACTTCTTCCTTGTCAGTCATGACAGCACCAACTTGCTCGATCTAGCCTGCACACAAAGAGCCACAATTAGTAACTAGGATAACGTGAAAATCCATGTTAGTACGTCATGAAAATCAAATCTTTAGCCATCAAAGAAATCTAAATGAACAGTTAGAATTCCTTAAAATATCGTTAAAACATCCCTATTCAAAGTCTAGGATTTTCACCCCTTCATGAAATTCAGCTTAGGAAGGAAATTTTGAGAATTTCGGGCTAGGTGGATAGTAGCGAGGAAAGAACAGAAATGATCCAAAGCCAAACATTCATAGATCAATTAGCCAAGAAATGCATGCATATAGCCTTAAATCATCTAACTTCACCATAAAATGCAGAGCCAATAACAATCGGGCCATGAATCCCTTCAAATCTTGACAAATAGCAGCCCTTCAGAAAAATCCGACCGGGAAGGAAATCACCAAGCTCACAGCAGACCCACCGCACTACCGCTAGCCATCTGACACAACCCCGCTATACCGAGGTAAACCGCAGCACCGACCACCGAACCTCCAACCGCGTCGCCGCAAGCTATCTGTCTGACCGCCATAGTACCATGGTAAACCGTGGCACCGCGAGGCCAAGCATCAACCATCGAGGTAACATTGTTAACCGTGATACCACAAGCCGGCTAACTAACCACCACGGTACCGCGGCACCGAAGGCTAGCTAACTGCCACCGCAGTCAACCACACAGACCCCTGTGGCATGGCCGTGTCATCGCACCACCATGCCGAAGGTGAAGGCCCCCTGTGGCAATGAGGTAAATCAGCCTAGAGGCACGGCTCGGGAAAACGGAGAAGGAAAGGAGAGCTCGGGAGAATCCAGGAAGAAAGGAAAATCCGAAGGGAAGAAAAATTCCTGAAGGCAACAAAGGATGAGCTCGGTCGGGTTTTCTAGGAGGCCGGGGAAATCTAGAAAAGAAGGAAAATTTGGCTAAGTCCGAGGAAGAAGGAAATCCGCGAGTCAGACAAAATTCCAAATGCAAAGCAAAAACTAGCCTGATCGGGAAATCAAGGAAAGGATAAATTGGAAGAATCCAGGGAAGGCAGAATTCTGCGAGACCCCAAAATCTCTAAATGTAGTGTAAAAGCAACCTGACCGGGAAAACCAAGCAACCGGGGAAATCCGGTAGGGACGAAAAATCCTGAAATCATTGAAAAACCCGAAATTAGCCCAAAAGACTTAGAATTTTCAAAGTGTTAGCACAATAGGGGCACTTTTCCAATAAGATAAGCATCAAAGAACATGGAAAAGGCAGCAAAAATGTAGGACCAAGGACCAAAAGCACCAAAGACCCAAAACTAAATATTTTCGAAGACAAGCTCACAAGGAAGGCCACAGAAAAGAGCCAGAAGACTAGGCAAAAAGAGAATCCCTACTTCAGTGGGGTGTGCATGCAAAACTGCACAACATAGATGTTGAGGATAATCGAATGTCAATCAGAGGTTCAACGATCAAATGGGAAATCCTGCCTAGCAATTTGAGGGTGTGGCTCAATGGTGTGACATCCACAAAAAGGAAGGGGCCACGAACTATCCTATTTGATGAAGAAGAAGCTAAAATTTTGCAGTGGTGTAAAAATATGGCTAATATTGGCCATGGCCTTCAAGTCTCACAACTCAGCTCAATGGTGGCCCAAATGGTTGGAGCGAGGCCTAACCCATTCACAAATGGGATACCAGGGAGGTCATGGTGGGTTGGCTTTCGTCAAAGGCATCTCGATATGACAATTCAAATGCTAGAAGGAGTGGACACAGATCAAGCTATAATGTTATGCCCTGAAATAGTTTCTTCGTTCTATGACAACTTGGAAGAGTTATACAAAAAACACAATTATGGGCCCAACAAAATATGGAACTGTGACGAAATAGGGGTGCAGGTTGGTAGAAATTGTGCAATGAGAGTTATTACAAAAATAGGGACAAAATGTGTTCTACAATTAATTCTAAAAGCATAGAATGGATCATTGTTCTAGATTATGTTAGTGCAGTAGGTCAAGATATACCTAGTTACTATTTGTTCAAGTCCAAAAGGAACATTAGAAACTATATTATTATATGTGAGCCAAGGGCATGCATGGCGATCCAAGAGCATGCTTGGATGACCAAAGAATTATTTGTGCAATTGTTGAAACACTTTGCAAGAAATGTCTTAGGAGGGGTGTCACCAAAAAATAGATAGTTTCTCATCTTTGATGGTCATGGCAACCATGTTGCATTCAAATGATCGAAGAAGCAAAGACTATGGGAATATATTTGCTCACACTTCCAACACATTTTAGCCACAAATTGCAACCCCTTGATGTCAATGTATTCTCACCATTCAAAAACTACTTCAAACAGCATAGGAGTGTATGGGTCTCTGCAAATCCTCAACTTGACATTGGAAGGGAAGAGTTGGCAACACTTGCCAGCAAATCTTTTGCACAATCTTTAACTCCTAATAATATTGCAAGTGGTTTTAGAAGAACGGGAATTTGGCCATTATATTGACATACACTTGACTTTAATATGAGGACAAGTGAAGCTTTCATGGTTGAAGATGAAGGAACCACATTGGGAGCACAAATAGAGGGTGAGACGGTTGAGGATGAGGCACAATTCATGGCAGCAGATACTTGTTTGAGGATAGCAGGTTGGAATGAGGAACAGATTGGAAAGTTTTTGGAAACCCTTACTACAAGCAATCCCCCATTTCCAACAATCGAAGAAGGATATTGCAAAGAAAACATTGAGGCAAAAGAAATTTAAGAAGCACCTACAATTCAAACATGTAATCAAGCAGCAAAAATGAAGAGAGTCTCAATCTGCCATCTGAATTTTAAGATGCAGCTTTAAACCTAGGGTTTCATCTAAATTTCACTCAAGAGGATGAAGGGTTGTCCATGCCATCACCACCACATGTAGATCCTGAAGAGGTCATGCATTACTTCGCGACTGGAAGAAATTGGGATTTAAATGATGAAGCAGATGGAGTGGAAGGTAATGCATCTAGTGATGAAGAAGCTGACTATGTGCCATGCACACAAGTCGATGACCAACAACTAGAAGGAAGGAGAAGCATTTTTTTGTAACTCCCAACACAAAGGGTGCACCAATCATCGAATGGAGGTCGCGATGGGGTGTTACGCCTAAGTAGGAAATCTTAAATTTTGACATCAAATGAATTTTTCAATCTGTTGAATGAACAAGAGGCATAGAAACAAAGAAACCAAGAATTATAGCAAAGGAAAAGGGACCAAATGGCTGAAAATAAGGTAGAAAGGGAAGCAAACCTGGCACAAAGGGAGGCAAAGAGATTGGAGCGTGCTGCAAAAAAATAGAAAATTGCAAAGGAAAAGGGCAGACATCGACAACAAAAGGAGTTTGAAAGGGAGTAAGCAAAGATTGCTCGAAAGTTAAAGGAAACCCAAAAGCAGGCACAAAGAGTAGAAAGAAATAGTTGTAAGAGTACTCCTTCAACTCCTCTTCCAACTCAACATCCAATTTTAAGGGACATGATTAACATTTTGTCTCCATCCTTTGTTACTCTTAGCAGCCTACAAAATAGGTCTTTTGAAGGCTTCTCTCAACATTTATAGTTCAATCCATAGGCAAATCAGGCATTGCTTGCTTGTATAGCAAGTGTCATGCAGAACAATCAGCAGTCCTTAACATCTTCTCCAGTTGATGCAGAGTCAATTGACACCCAAGGACCCGCCACTTCTTAATCAGATATGTGGATGTGTTATTAAGATTTTTTGTTGTGAACTTTTTGACTTCGATGTGTGCTAGAGTGTTTTTCATAAAATTGAATGCTAGTCTATTGTATTGGACATCCAAATGATACTAGTGTGTATTTTTGTAAAACTGAATGCTAGTCTATGGTGAACTTTTTGAATTAGATGTGTGCTAGTTTGTTTTTTGTAAAACTGAAGACTCCTTGTCTTCTTTAGAACTTTATCTTAATCATGTTTATGTTGTAATAAATTTGATTTCATCCTAGGCATGTTTTGGGATCTATCCAAGTTAATGATTTATGTTTTATGTGATTTGAATTTGGTTTTGTGTTGGTTGTATTCATCTATCATTTTGTTGGATATGTGTTTGTTGTGTTAATCTAACATTTTTGAAAATTTAAATATAAATTAAGAAATATATGTAATTGAAATTCAAAAAATCATGTACACACACACACATATATATATAAATATATATATACACAACTATGTATATGTATGCATATACATAGTTGTGTGTGTGTATACACAACTAAGTATATGCATACATATATATAAGTATACATCTATATGCAGTATATCCATAAATTGTAAGTGTAAGTGTAAGTGGAAATCAATCTAATTGTAAATTGTAAGTGTAAATTTACAATCAATAAGAAAAATAAATATTATAAATGAACACAATGTCTACCAGGTGATAAAAAAAGTAAAGTCTTGAAAGACTTTACCTAAATTGTCATCTTGAAATTTGACATGCTCTTTACAACCTCCTTAGTTGTGTATACATACATACATACATATATATAAGTATGTATGTATTTATGTATGTATGTATGTATGTATGTATGTATGTATGTATGTACATACATACTTATATATACATATATATAAGTATGTATGCATGTATGTATGTTTGTATGTATGTATATTTACACGCCCATTTTATACAATATGGTTCAGATATTATATCATATCAATGAGAATTTAAATATTTATATTATGTAAAATATAAACATTTATTTAACGTTATATACAAAACTTACAATAGTAAATTTTAACTAAAAGTGACTATTTTAAATATAAAATAACAAACAAAAAAACGTGATAGGCTAATAAAAAGAAATATGTGAAAGGGGTACGACATGCATACGTATATATATGTATACATATGTATATAAGTATGTATACATATACTTATATACATATATAAGTATGTATACATATACTTATATACATATATAAGTATGTATACATATACTTATATACATATATAAGTATGTATACATATACTTATATACATATATAAGTATTTATGTATGTATGTATGTATATAATATATATATATACATACATACATACTTATATATATGTATACATACATACATACTTTATATATATACATACATACATACATACATACTTATATATGTATGTATGTATGTATGTATGTATGTATGTATGTATACACAACTAAGCATACGCATGCATATATATATATACATCTATATGGAGCATATCCATAAATTAATCTAGTTGAAATTATAAATTTTTCAACACCTACACTTGGAAATCAATCTAATTGTAAATTTTAAGTGTAAGTTTACAATGAATAAGAAAAATGAGCATTATGAATGAACAAAATGTCTACAAGGTCACGGCCAAAGTAAGACTTTACCTGAATTGTCATCTTGCAATTTGACATGCTCTCCACAACCTCCTAGCCATTTGACATGTCTGCCACAAAAAACAAATATAATAGAACAAAAAAAATGGACAATATTTATTGAAATAAATTAAAATACATACTAGTTAGTGAACAATAAAGAACAATAATTGAAACTTAGAGTCATATGAACAAAGAATCCTTAATTATTTGGTGTGTTGACAAACACATTTACCAAATTTCCCACCTCATACATCACTACACCACCTCTCCTTGTTCTCTCGTACCTACAAGAAAATATTTACAACCACGGGTAGTAACAACTATGGCTAGTAACATACAACCTTTGCAATAGTGCATGTACAACAACACATAATTAATCAAGTTCAACATATTAAAAGTTCCATATGGAAAACATAAATATATGTAAAAACATATAAATGTTAATAGAATTGTATACCAAGATTTATTCAAGTTATATTCATTGTTTCTCATCACCCTTGGATATATGAGGAATGTGCAAAGGATGCCAATCAATGCTCTGTATTATGGAGAGGATATTAGTAGAGGAGAATAATTGTGAATGTTGTTGGTTGTTGTCCCTCTTATTTAGAAATTTGAATCTGACAATTAAATGCATTCAATTCGGTTGTTGTGTTTCAAATTTGAATTTGTTAGAGAATTTGAATTTGTAGATGCCAGTTACGTAGGTTTTTAGAGATGATATGACTGAATTTTGCATTATATTTGGATTCGATGTTTATTTTGGGAGCCTTATATATCAGTAATTTTTTGCATGTTTGTATGTATGCATACAGTGATAGAAACATAAGCATGCATTCATACAAACATAAGCATACATGCATGTATTCATATAAACATATACATACATATACATTGCAGAAAATCACTGATGTACATTCCAAAACATAAAAGGGCCCTAATTGTGTCACTATTATCATGCAATTAAAACTATTTTATCATTCAAATCCACTCAGAAGTCAATGGGTCTAATTCACATTAGCACCTTATAAAACTAATTTTATGCTCATTAAAAATCACTCCTACACATTAATCACTAAACATTAACAACGGACACCAAACACATTACACTCCAATTAAACTTCATTAGGGGTTTGATTAATGTATATGACTAATTTTATTTTTTAGGGTATCCCATTATTTTCCCTCATTTAACCGAGTGCTCTCTTTGGAAGGTTCTCACGGGGATGGAATGTATATATACACATACATACATATATATACATATATGTATGTATGTATGTATGTATGTATGTATATACAGACATACATACATGTATATATATGTATACATACATACATACTACATACATACATACATATATATATGTATATATGTATGTGTGTGTATATATATGTACATATATAGATACAAAAACATGTGTGTATACATACATATATAATTTAATTGCATTATAAACCATACGTACATTTTAATGACATAATAAGAATCAGGAGTACCATTGTTTGCATTTTGAAAGGAGAATGATGTTTGTCATTACCTCACAACATGGACACACAACTTACTGAATTTGTAAATGAATGTGTACAATGTGGGAAAAAAACCAGCACCATGACCCAACAAAATCAAATAGAACATGGCGAGAAGGCATTGAAAAGGAATGATTTATTTCATAAACAAGCAGTAAAAAAATTTCAATCAGCAAATGAACCCTTCACGAGTGGTGAAAGATGAAGAAGAAAATGATTAACCAGTACCATTGTTTGCATTTTGAAAGGATAGGCAAAGGATACGCACATTTATATCGATTTGTTGAATGAACAAGAGAAAAGAGACATAGAATTTGTAAATGATTGTGTACAATGTTATATATATATATATATCTAACATTGTACACATTCATTTGTAAAATCAATAAGTTGTGTTATATATACATTATACACATTCATTTACAAATTCAATAAGATGTAGAAGAAAATGATTAACCAGTACCATTGTTTTCATTTTGAAAGGATAGGCAAAGGATACACACACATATATATATAACATTGTATACATTCATTTAGAAATTCAAACACACAGCTTATTGAATTTGTAAATGAATGTGTACAATGTTATATATATATATAACATAGCTTATTCAATTTGTAAATGAATGTGTACAATGTTATATATATATATATAACATAACTTATTCAATTTGTAAATGAATGTGTACAATGTTATATATATATATATATATATAACATTGTACACATTCATTTACAAATTCAATAAGTTGTGTGTTTAATAATTAAAGAGCTACAAATTGCATACAATGATGAGATTTTCAATTTACGGAATTGTTGCAAAACTTAGGAGAATTCAATTTGAAGATCTTATAGAAAGTTTAGATGATTGTAAGTTACCCTTTTCTATACAAAATGGGCAAGTGTTTGTTGTGTACAAGCTCAAGATAAAGATTTTTTCCCAGGATATTATCCACCATTTTCAAGTGTAACACTTAAGAAGTGTGAGAATGTCTTTCATAGTCATACAGAATATATATAACTAAAATTGTACACATTCATTTACAAATTGAACTCATAGATTTTTGAATTTGTAAATGGGGTTTGTAAGGAAAAACCCGTCACCCAAAAAGACCTCCATTTACTTATAAAGTAAAGTAAAAAGATAGTGCATAAATATAAATTTTAAATGCACAACTCATGAAAATAACTATAAGTAGAATGTACATATAAGACACATATGTACTGCAAATGAAAGAAGTTGTGTTGTATTCAACAATGATAGGATATTAATTTTAACAGAGGTAGATCGATTACAAACTTTGGTTTTCAAAAATGTACACAAAAAAGTAACCAAGGGTTTCATAATAATAATTCCTCACTCACAGGAATACATAAGTGCATTTTCAGATAGATGCTAAATATTCTAGGCAAGGGTTTCATGAGATCAATTCCTTAAGCACGCGAATTTGGAAAAAACCAAGCAAGGGTTTTCACATAAATGGCATATTTTTAATGGGCTTTTCGATTTATGCCCATAGTCACATGGGTTTTTTATAAAAAGGTCAAAGCAGACCAAAAAATCTTATTTTGTAGACATTTGGTCAAACCCATGAATTTTATCATCATTTCTAGAGACAAAATCATGAAACAATTGACTTTACCAGGTCGTGAGCGCACGCAAAAATGGGGAGAGGAAATAATCATTTAACCCCAAAAAAACCCATGGGAAAAAGATCAGCACCATGACCTGACAAAATCAAACAGCACATGGTGAAAATGTGTTGAAGAGGAATGATTTATTTCATAAACAAGCAATAATATTTTTTCAATCATCGAATAAACCCTTCACAGGTAATGAAAGATGCAAAAGAAAATGATTAACCAGTACCATTGTTTGCATATTGAAAGGAGAATGATGTTTGTTGTTACCTCAACGTGTGCACAACAGCAAGAGCTGTGGAGAGCCATCGATGGTTGGAGAAGCTTCCATCGTTGAGAACCTTCCAGGGAGAGTGCACGGTAAAATGAGGGAAAAGAATGGGATACCCTAAAAAATAACAGTAGTCATATGCATTAATCGGACCCCTAATGAAGTTTAATTGGGGTGTAATGTGTTTGGCATCTCGTGCTAATATTTGGCACTTAATGTGTAGGAGTGATTTTTAATGGGTGCCACATTAATTTTATAAGGTGCTAACGTGAATTAGACCTATTGAATTTTGAGTGGGTTTGAATGAAAATAGTTTTAATTGCATGATAATAATGACATAATTAGGTGTTTTTTTGTGGTTATAGCGAGCAAATACTAGGACATTAGGTGGTGACGAGCGGATGACACCTCTAAAAGGTTACTTTTTGACCCTCACGCACATATTGAACTCTACCACACTCGACCGAATTTCCCACAATCCAAAACCTTAGTTGTAAACACTTAACTCGTGAGCGGAAAAACCCATAAAAAAATTTGTCGAGTCAACATACGGTTTGAATTCTATGATTGTGCAAAGTTATCCATGGCGGATATTGGGTTTTCTCCCCTAAGTATGCAATTAAATTTGATATCTTTTGGGAACCAGCATGTTTGAACAAGAATTTTTACTTGAAAGTTAGATTGAGGTGAAAATCGGGTTACAACTTTGGAAATGATCAAAGGACAAAAGGAATCCAAGGTATGGATGTCCTAAGATGAAGGAGATTTATCTCCACAAAATATCTAACCATTACACTTGAGAATCAAATGTAGCATGAGTCCACAAAATAGGTTTTCATTTAGTTGGAATAGGCTAATATGGATTGGAAAAGAATCTATATAATTTTGGAGATTAAGGAATGAAATGAGGAAATTGATGTCATATTCAAGACATTGAAATGAGAAAATTATCTGTCGAATGAGGAACCACTATAATCTGGAAAAAGATGGAGTAAGATGCTATAAGGTATGTAGCAAGTTATTGTCCGGTATGCCAGGAAATGAAGATAGGATGTCATCATCGACAGGATATGTATACTCTCTTGAGATTCCAATGAGGAAGTGGTAGACAATTGGAATAGTTTAATCTTTCTATGTTGATGGAACTGACATAATGTTATGGTGGACAGACTCACCAAGGTAACCCACGTTGGTTGGAAATTTTGATTTATAAGATTTCAGTCCTAAATAATATATTGTGGGAAGTCGTTGCTTAAATGTTCTTGAGAAGGTTCTCATATGAGAACAAGAAAATAATGATAAGGTTTTGTAAACCATGATCATATTATGAGAAATTCAATTGAACGAGTGCTCAATATATTATTTAAGATATTAGTCAGATAGGAAAAAGGGGATAAACCAAATCTTGAAGGATTTGAATAATATATCATTGAAATTCGGTCTATTATATGGAAAGAAGGGTTGAACCTCTATTAAGATAAAATAGGCTAATAGATAGGGTTAACCTTAGTCTAGAAAGGTTGTCAAATGGAATAGAAGATCCAAAGGATCAAGGAAAAACTCTAATTGATACAAAGTTTGGATTAGGAAGCAATTTTATGTTTAAGGAAAATGGTTGAGTCAGTGATGGATGGTTCCAGCTTCTAAGTTGTCTAAAGGTGTAAATACCAAATAAAAGGATGGGACCCAAGGTGTAGTGTACAATACACTGGCATTCTTTATCTATTTGGGTTATACTAAGGAAATATTCATTAGCCAATGAGAACGTGTTTTCTAGTCATTGTGATATAGGTTTCATGTGGTATACAATTATTGTTGTACTTGAGATGTACATATGAGGTATTATGATTACAATTCATAAGCTCTTTGAGAGATAAAGTATGTGTGAATTACACAAGTTCTCCCTATGTGTTATCAAGAGTCACTCAATACAAGGGCCAGGAAGGATGAGATTGCAAGGAGTGGTGTTATGAGGGAATATTATTTCATAATACTTACATGATTTGGAAATGGTAAGTAAAACCTATATTTGACTTTATATATATGTTAAAGTTTTTTAAATCATCGAGGACAATGATTCATAAGGGGGGAAGTATGTTACATCTTGTTTCATAGTTGTCAAGTTACTTTTACCATTATGAGTGAAAATGTTGATAAATATAAATTGTGACTTCAATATGTTTGTTAGGTAAATGAAATATATGAATATACAATAAGATGTTATTGATTTCAAAAGAATGAATATGTTTTGAATTATTGGAATGCTATGTATTGCAATATGAACATTCTAATTGTTTGTTGATAAAAATGTGTTATGGTACAAATGGATTTACTATGAACATCTAACTACCTTGGTGTTGTATTAAGCTGGTTGCAGGGACAAATTCAATCCTCTAGAAGGGAGGGGAAGTATCACTCGGGAGAAGTGATTGGTCAGGTAACCCTTAATGAAACCTAGCTAAGCTTACACACACTCACACCCTAATTGGTCTAAGTTGAGTCAAGTTGGTTGGAACCAAGTAACCTTTGAGGATAGGTTGAAATGCTTAAGAAAATATCTTTGACTTTTTTGATTGTTTAATCAAGTTATTGAGAATGAATCTTTGAGTCTTTGAGATTTTTGTTGATTTGTATATATATATATATTGATCCATGCATGAGAGCATAAGAAAGTACATATTTATGTAAGTAAATATACTTACGAGTTTACATACATAGGGAATCGATTATATATGTGTGTGTGTGTGTGTATACACTTAATGCATATGCATGTCGACGAGGATATGAATATATGTGTTGAGTAATGGGTATTTAAATAATGATGTGTACATATGATATATGTATATATATACATTAATGTAATGTATATATATACATTAATGTAATGTATATAATTATGTTAAAGGAAATGTGCATACATCATTAATGTATATGTGTATATGTATATTTGTGTATGATTAAACGTATTAAAATGTATATATGTATATATATACGTAGTATTGTTCTTATATATTTATATATATTTATTGATTGGCAATTAAATGTATTTGTTATCTATGTGGAATAAGTATAAATATTAGTATATATATTAATATATATATATGTATATTAATATATATATATGTATATTTCAAGGGGAGTATATAAATATATACATATATATTATGTATAACATATAACTTATAATCATTTGATATTGTGTAAGGGGAAAATCAAAGATGTAAGAAAGCAACATAAACGAATTGAGATAATCTTAATTTAAAACAAGATTATGAATTCCTAAAACCTGCTACTCACGAAATGAACAATATAAAAGAAAATGAAGAACAAACAAATGAACTTTAACAATCATATTGTTACCCATCTTTTTTTGAAGTGTATTCGCAAGGATGTTAGATTGCATTTTTGTATCAATGTGAAGCCTCCATTATGTGTTTGAAAAATCTCCAATGTGCATTAATGGTGATTGAAGATGTGTGTAAAAGCTCTCAATAAATCGAATGGCAATTCAAAATTACTTCATTGCACAAAAGATGTCAATTCTCCAATTGTTTTTTAGGATGAAGAGGATTGTTATATAGATTTTGTGTTTTGAGATGAATGATCAGTATTGCGTGGTAAAAATCCTAATCAACGGTTGAAAGGTGTTGAGAGGAATTAGATTGCTCAGTTAGCTTCTGTGACTGAATCAATTAAGGATGTTAATTGATCAATCAAAGGAAATAGATTGTCTAATCTATGGAATTGAGTAAATCAAGTCGAGCCTTCAATGGGATTGAAGAATAGATGGATTAGTTGGGAAATAGATGAATTAGTCAACCAATCAGAGTCAACAATTGGTGACCATAATTTTCTCAATCATAAAAGTGGGTGAGGATAATTAATTAATTTGAATTAATTAATTAAGCTTTTTGAGTTGAACGTGCAATTCATGTTTGACTTTTTCAAATAAAGTTATATTTGCTTATTGATGATGTTTGAATAATTAATTTAATTATTTTTTTTAGAAAGGGAAAGTGATATAGTTAAACTATTAAGTATTAATAATTTAATTTATTTAGGGAAATAGGGTAAATTAGCGACATAATTAAATAATTGATGTTATTTAATTAGTCGAAAGGAATAAAGATATAATTAGATAAATGATAAAATAGTGAATTAATTAAATAATTTAAAGACTATTCAATTAATAGGGGAAATTATGATTTTTGATGTAAATGTTGTAAAATGTTGTGATATTAGGTGATAATGATGTCGATGATGAGAAAATACCATTTAGGATGTGTGATAAACGTTAGGTCATTTTTACATGTCTACATTTTTCTCCTCTTTGAGACAAAGTAGTGGTTGCTTTGTTTCAAAGAATTTGATGCTAAGATAAAGATTTGAAAAATTGTACATGCCCTACTATGCTCCGATGGTTAGTGGAAAGATGGTAGGATTTTGGGTTGCCCCCTCAAGAGGTTGGCTGAAAAGATCATTTTTTTAGGTCAGGCTCGCAACAAGGTTTTATTTTAGTTCAAATATGTAGAGGATGAAAAATGAAGCTTATAGGTCCCTCGTTCATAGTTTGGATGTTCCTTAGAGCTTATAATTTCAACCTAGGAGGGTTTCCTAGGTAAAAAATTAGGGTTTGGGGGGTTAAAATAGGTAATTAGAGTTTAATTTACCTCATTTGCATTCTCGATGCTTAGTAAATTCTTGTCTCTCAATTCCCTGATTTAGGGACTGTCAATTTACGATGTCGAGGATTAGAGGAGCCCCACATCATGCAGAGGTAGTTTGTGAGTTTGGGAGGCCTACCAGTGTCAATGTGGTGGTATGTACCTTCTCATTTCCTATTTTCATCTTTTATTTTTTGAGTAATAAATGCATGAAATTTGTTTAGGCGATAGCGTAAATTTTGTGAAAATTATGCTTTTGTGTCGTTTATATTGCTTTTGTAGTTTCCATTTGTACCATTTTTTGCCTCTGCAAATTTGTCACCATATAACTATTACGAGTGGAAGCCAAAGATTTTGCTTCAACTCATAAGTAGAGGCTTATATCTAATAGTTATGGAAACAGAGGTTGAACCGAATGTTGCAGTTGAAAAATCCAAATATTTCAACCACATGGATGAGGCTTACGGTCTCCTATGCTTATCCATGTCTCCAAAATTGTTATTTCATGTTGAAGCATGCAAAACTCCAAATGAGGTTTGGACTACGTTGGAGACTCTTTTTGGGAAGCAAGATGAGATGCAGGGTCACATCCTTGAAAATGAGCTCAAATTATTAGATCCGAGCAAATTTGAAAATATTCAAGACTTTTTCACAAAGTTCAAGGCCTTATTACTCCAGCTGAAAGGATGTAGAATTGACAAATCTCGGGAAGAAAGCAAATTAGTTCTTTCTATTTTGTCAAAATTGGGTCCAGAATATGTTGTGTTTGTCTCTACTTTTCACATAGTCAGACTTACACGAAGAGAAAATTGGAAGATGCCCACACTTGATAAATTTATTGAGTCCTTGATAAATGAGCAAGATAAGCTCATAAAAATGGGTACATTAAAAAATTCCATAGTTCATGCACTTACTGTGCAAACAAGTGGGAAGAAAAATTCAAAACCCAATCAACAATCCAAAGGCAAAGGGAAGAAGGAGCCAAATCCAAGAAAGGGAGACAATTTCAAACATCCAGATGAATCTTCTAGCTCAAAGGAAAAGAAGTACAAAAACGAGAAATCAAAGTGCAGCTATTGCAACCGTGGTTACCATCTAGAATCACCATGCATGAAGAAGACCATTGACCTCATGGTGCAGACACTTCAACAAAATAATCTTGGTAGCTTTATTCCAGAAAGTATGTTCACTTTGTTTTTGTGCTTCTGCCTAGAATTTTCACTATTAGTGTGAAATGGCCACAGTTGTGATTTTTGGTCACTTTTGAGAATTTTGTTTGCTTTTGTCATTTTGGACCACTATTGCATTTTATGACCACTTTTGATAATAACAGAGTCACTATTGAGTTTTTTGATCGATTTTCTCCAAAAAGTAACCACTTTTGCTATTTTTGAAAGTTTGAGGTAGCTTGTTCATTGTCTTAGGTTCATTTCATGTTTTGTAGCAACTTCTTAATGTCATGGGTTGAATGTTTGCACGAGGTTCTCAAACTATTTTACTCGAGAGAGCGATGACCACATCAGTTATTTGATTTGATTGCTAGTTTCCACGAGCTTGAGTGGGATGTTCTAGATGTTGTGAAGCTTCAACACATCTACTACACACCGATGATTAGATTCCACAAAGTGATGATGACTACTCTCATTGAGAGGTGGCACTCAGATTTATCATCCTTTCACTTATCAATTGGTGAGGCCACCATCACCTTAGAGGATGTATGGAGGATTCTTTGCATTATGATTCATGGATCTAGCTCATGACCTCTACATGATAGGGTATACATGCTATGTGATGATTTCTTCGAATTAGGAATCTTCAGGTTGTGGAGGTAGAGATAGACCTATGTTTGTTCATTGATAGTGTCAATCATGTTTCCTTGGTTCTATGTTCTTTGGTCTCGGGGCTTGTCATTCCTTATCAACAAGGCAAATAGTTTCCCATTGGTTGTGTTGTATGTATTAAGTAGATGTTTGAGCATGGTACTAGGTACACATGGGGCCCTTGTCTCCTTTCCCATATATATAGAGATATGCATGAGGTTGCCTATTGTCGAGGCACTTCCATCTCTGCAGGTGTCACATTACTTCATGTATGGGCCTCAGAGCACATCCCAGTTATGATACCTAATGGTATCTTGGATTGTGATCTAGAGTATCTGTACTTGTATAGATATGGTGATTTTCTACATTATACCTAGCCTAGCCAACTATCTTACTGGCATCATTTTATAAATGATATGTATGGTTTTGTTTGGAGGACATAGTTAGATTTTGATGTGTGGCATGACGACCAAGAGAAGCTTCCATTTTGTCGATAGACTCATCGGTTGATCATTCATGTTCATTCTTTACTCGAGCATTATCTACTAGATTTAGTGCTTCGCGAGTTTGGTGAGTGACAGTCATAATTTGGAAATCATTACCATGCTTGCTTCAGAAGGAATACCTGAGAGGTTAGAGTGTGGGGGCTTTAGGTTGATCATGATGCAATGGTAGAAAAGTTTAGAGAACTTTCCCATTTGGATGGGGGTGGCTTGTAGGACCAACAGACCCAAGTACTACATGATATTATGATTAGTGATGGGCTCATTAGATTTCGCTCTGATTTATAGATCTTGTTGGCGGTGCACTATTTGTTGGTAGAGCAAGTATCACTAGCCACATGGGTGAGAGACAGCAACTCAAGATCACTATTGAGAAGCTTGATAGTTTAGGACAAGATGGGAAGTAGGATGGGAAACATGATCCTATGCAGTAGGATCAGCTAGTGGCATCAGGTCCTCCTCCACCTAGGGATGCAAAGGTGGAAATGAAGATTGCGTAGCTGACAACAGCCAGAGATGCCAGGATTATTGGAGAGGTTGCAGTGCTCACTGCCAAGTAGGATGTGGTCGGGTAGGAGAGAGATGCTATCAGATAGGAGCTAGCCACAAATTAGCAATAGAGATTAGTTGCAGAGATTTCGTTGTCTACATTGATTCCTATGGCTCAACATCAAGCTGAGTGAGAGCAACTTGTTTAAATGGTGACATATTATCAAACACTCTATGAGGCCTTTGTTCCTTGAGCTCAGTGATAGCCTTTTTTTCGAGAGCCTAGCATGCAGATAGGGGCAGTGTCTGGTGGTCACTCAGTCAGGTAGCCTGATCAGTCTCTAGTTATGCTACAACCATCACCTCATCAGAGTCACGATCATCAGAGGTCCCCACCTCCGACCGGGAAGTAGGATTTTTTTTACTTGACCATTGTGATGTATATTATTTCAAAGACTCTATAGACATGTTTTATATATGCATTTATTTTCTGAATTGAGGCCTTGTATATATGTATTTTTGTATTTAACATCACACATGTTGCTTTATGATGTATGACATTCTCAGTTTTGATGATATATGAGATATACCATGTTTGGATTTGACTTTATTTTTTTTTATGTGATGATTATGGATGATGATGTATGCATGTTCATATTTTTTATACTTTTTTGATGTATGCATATGATGTGGATAGATGGATGATGATATATTTTTATGTGATAGATTGATGTTTTATTATATATACAACGGATGTTGATATATTATATATATCATGTATGATTATACATGATTTGTGATATTTTTATTTGTTGATTATGATCATGACATGCACTAATGAAATTTTGGATGCAAGATAGATGTGATACTAATGATATTTTGATGTAGGATGGAGTTTTTAGTGAGAAGAAGTGTTGGATAGTTTAGAGATGGATAGAAATTTGATGTTGTTAGTTACTGATGAGTTGCTTTTGCTTGCTTGGAGGATTCATATCTTTTAGTAATCATTTTGATGTAGTAAACAGACACGATGCACCAAGGTATTAATGTAGTGTAGAAAAATGTATCCCTTTACATTTTTACACTTGTTTGGGCCCTCCCTACCAAAATTGGGCTTCTTTATGCCTTATTTTGTCCTATTTTGCATCCACAAGCCTTATTTAATGCATTTCTCTAAGGATAATCCTAACACTTAACTAATGACCAATTATGATTCATGTTTTTGGGTTGTGTGTTCTAGATCTAGTGATTTGGGACCCATACGCCATCTTGGTCGTATGGGTCCCACCTAGGTTGCAGGGCCTGATCCTAAATAGTGTATTGAACTTAACATTTCTTGAAATTTGTGTCCCAAGCTTAGGCTACTGGGACTCATATGCCCCAACTAACCTGTGAGTCCCGCTTTAGCTTGGACCTATTTTGAATTCAATTCTTAGTGGGATTTTATTCTCCTAGATCTTATGTCGACTTGAAGTGTTGTAATTTCAATAAATTTGGCATAGACAATTATAAATACAAGGTTATTTCACATATTTTCTCTTATAAGTTTTATTCAAGCATTCCTATAGAAATTTTATGAGATCAAGAGCATTCAAGAGTTGATTATCAAGCATTTTAGAGCTATCTTCAAGATTCAAGTATCATGTTGAAAAGTCTTCATGCATCATATGTGTTTGTGAGCTAACATTTGTGATGTAGGTTTTCATGATTCAAGCAAGAATTCAAAGACATGATCTCATATTAACAATCAAGAATCAAGGTCCACATCCATTAGAGCCATTTCACATAATATTGCAACCTTTATTCTAAGGGATTGGTGAGTTGCAACATCACATTTGTTCATTCATCATTCTTTCATTCTATTTTATTTCATTTCAAGATTTGATTACCAAAATGGGGTTTGACCAAGGAAAACCCCTATCCACTAAAAAATCAACATTTTTCCCTCTTGATGTGTGTTTGAAGATCTAGGTGTTTTAAGACTTGAAGATCCTTTGAAGACAAAGTTGTAAAATTGAAGAAAGTTTTTGAAGTTGTCAAGAAGTTTTCATATTCACAGAAACTCACCTATAGGCCAAAATTCATACTTTCAGGCTTGGAGATCAAACAAGACAAAAGCTAAAAAAGATCACTAGAGGCTACAAAAATATCAGAAAAACCCTAATAACGAGACTAAATCGCCACCTTGGGCATATGAGTCTCAGTATAGGAATTTTACCAGATTTCAGTGGATTCTAAATTGTCACTAAGATTCCAATTTCTGCCCAGAAACCTTAGACTTGGACTAAATTGCCCAATCTGGCATATGAGTCCCTGTACACATCAACAACATCAAAATTCAAGGTTTTCATATCTTGTTTAATCATCTTTGATCTTCTAGGTGCTACTATGTTTATCCCCGATCTCTCATTCTGATTTTAAGTTTCATTTTCTAAGTCATATAATTGGATTTGCATATTACTTTCATTTATTTCTTTCTAAGCATTTTCTTAGTGGTGAACCCCCCTTTTTTATCACACCTAAGGAGACTTCCCTCATATATACCTGTAGACACCTAAAAATGTCCTAGCTTGTGAACTAGCATTTTGGCACTCATATTCATATATTAATTAAGTGATTTAACATAGTTTAATTAATTCAGCATCGAACAACATCCCAAAACATCTCGAAATCATCTCGCAACATCTCAAAATCATCTTGTAACATCTTGAAATCATCCTGTAATGTCTTGAAACATCTCGGAATCGTCCTGCAACATCTTGAAAAACATCACACAATATCAAAATAGCATCCAAAACCCTAAATTCCTCTATTAATT